>CATIWM010343201.1:0-17856 GCA_949671775.1 Mallotus repandus | reverse complement strand
TTATAATTCACTTAATATTTGATTCTTAAACAAGTTAAAAACATAATTTTTAGTTGGATAAACATTCAATCCTCGTGGGATCGACTTATACTTATTCTATATTACTTGACGAACTCGTATGCTTGCGAGAACCAATCAGTTGGATTGTCATTTGGTCATGGTTTATGACCGGAGCTGCATAGAGTGAGTTCTAGATGAGGACTGGGTGGTGGGATGAGAGTTTGTTTGATAGTTAGTGAAATCAATTATTAAATTCATATCGGGTTATGTGGTGGAGTGTGTTTGAGGAGAAGAAGGGGTTGGCGATGGAGAGGGGGCAGTAGATATAGAGGCAGGCGATGAAGGGAAAGGCGAGGGAGAATTAGCACTGGAACGTGGAGTTAGGATCGGGGTAAAAGTGTGGGTGGATGAGGGAACGTGAACTATCAACCATGGAGGAGAAATAATAGGAAAGGATGACGAAGGGGAGAGAGTTTGAGTTTTAAATTGAAACACGTTCTCATTGAATACAACATGACATGCAATATAAACACGCCCACTTTGGATATCTACATAGAGTGAACCACTGTGATTTGGAGAATTGCCTAGATAAACACATTGGTGACTTCAGTAAGAGAACTTATGAGAATTGTAAGGACGAAGGTAAGGGTAGACAGCAAACCCGAATATCTTGCTGTTGTGGTAATTGACAGATTTGTTATGTAGGAGGGTAAAAGGAATGTTATGGTCAAGACTTATGCTAGGTAATTTGTTAATAGACTCAACAGCACTAAGGATATATAAAACCAATATTTAAAGGGAATGGATGCGTAAGCAAGCAAGGTGAGGCCAGTATCGCAATGTGCCTTATTTTACACTCAGTTAATCCATTTTGTTCATGGGTGTAAAGGCAGGAGATTCTATGAATGATACCTTATTTGTGAAGATGGGAGGGAAGTTTTTGGTATTCTCCTCCCCAATCGGAATGGACAGCTTTGATGGAACAATTGAATTGCAATTTAACATAGTTCTCAAAATGTTTAAAGGTGCTAAACACATCACTTTTATTCTTTAAAGGAAACAACCAATAATATCTAGAGAAATCATCTACAAAAATTACAAAGAAATGAAATCCTAAATTTCTAAGGGTAGGGGATGGTCCCCAGACATCGGTATGGACAATATCAAAAAGTTTGCGACTAGAGTGATCAACAGAGGAAAATGGTAATTTTGCCATTTTATCCATGCCACATAAATCACAAATCTTTCACTGAATGGAGTTGGTGAAGAATGGCAGATTGTGTTTATTGATCAAATTGGAGAGAAGTGATGACCGAAGGTGTCCTAACCTAGCATGCCATGTCTCAAAGGGAACAGATGAATGAATAAGAGCTTGAATTTTGGATGGTGACAGTTCATACAGTCCATGTTTAGTCTTGTCGTGCAATAGGATGGCCTTGGTCTTGTTGTCCTTAACAAAAAAATGGGATGGGTAAAACTCAAAGAAATAGTTATTGTCATAAGAGAAACGTTTAACTAAAAGAAGTTATTGAGATAGATCATGAACATGTAATACCTCATTCAATTTTAAGTCAAAATTTTGTATGGAAGGATAGGAAGTTATACCTGTATGAGCAATGGCCATTGATTGTCCATTGCCAATGTGAACATGATCGTTACCAGTGTAAGGCTGTAGTTGAGATAGAGTGTGAAGATAGGGCATCATATGGTGAGTGGCGCCAGTGTCTGGTGTCCATGAAGCAGCAGTATTATTGTGTTGAAAAGTGGAGGACTATAAAGGAGAGGCATAAGGAGTGTAGCTCAGTATTTGTTGCTGAGTTGGAGGTGGATACCAGGTGAAGTTTTCTTGGGGGCGAGATGAATTTCATGGAGCATACCGTCTTCGACAAGGATCTGTAGCGTGATTAGAATATCCATAAATTTGACATTTGCATTTGTGATGAGCCTTGAGGAATGAAGGTGTAAGGGAAGTAGCATGTTGTGATTTTGAAAAAGGAGGAGCAGATGATCGAATGGATAAATGAGTAGCTGGTGGTATGGATAAATAAGGGAAGTAGCATGTTGTGATTTTCAAAAGGATCTCATGGGAAAGCAGTTGGCTATATAGTTCAGAGAAAGAGACGGGTTCAAGCTGAAGGTTCAAGGCTGAGACAATTGGGTAAAATTCCATGCCAATATTTTGGAAGACAATGGCGTTAAACTCTAATGAGGGAAGAACTAGTCCAGCAGAAGCGAGTTCATTAGATAAGGGTTTTTGCTTTCTAAAGATACAAACCAATATCCATATCATTCTTCTTGAGTTCTTGTAACTCAACTTATAATTGTAGTTGACGGTTCTGTGATACAAAACCAAAGGCACTTTCTAGTGCTCTCCAAGCATCAATGGATGATTTACATCCAGTAACATATGAATAAACTTCTTCAGTTAATGAAGAGAGAATCCAGGTAAGGACAAGTTTATCTTGTTTGAACCATTGGGTGTAGATGGGATTTTCGACAATGGTATTTGGATCATTAGTCATATTAATGGTTGAGGGTGGAGGTGGTGTGCCATCAATCAGGTGTTCATGCTATGAAAGTTAAGCAATGGGATGAACTGAGTTTTCCAAGCTAAGAAGTTGCGGGGAGTGAGTTTGATGGCGAAACTATAAGTTGTGGATACAGAGGTGGGAGCAGAACTAGTGTTAATAGGAACAATTTGTGAAGCCATTTTGGGAGTCTCTGATACCATGTGATAAAATGTAAGATTTATGTATATTTTATGTATTGTTATTAATGTACATCAGGTCACAAGTTATATATACATTAGTTCGTATAACTAACGGCTAGATAATCACTAAGAATTGTTGGAGGTAATGGTCTGACATGGCACACGAGGATAACATGATAGGCACAAGACACCAAGAGATGGTTATGTGAATATTCCTGACAAGTACTGATGTAAATAAAACATTATCAATGTCGTTGAGGTTATTGAGGAAGTGCTTAGCTAACAGCCTTCTCTATGAGGTAATTGCTCAGCATTTTCCTCATTTTTGACCAATTAAGAGGAATCCCAAGGTATTTAGATGCATAAGTTGACTACGCAATCTAAAAGAAATTACAAATGTGAGATTTCACTTGTTTTTGGACATTAGCGCTGAAAAAGAGCTCACACTAGTAAAGATTTAACTTTAAGCCAGATTCCGTAAGAAATGCTTGCAACACTTCTTTTATTGCTACTGATTCCTCCATAGTAGCTTCACCAAAAAGAATTGAATCACCAGTGAACAATGAATGAGTAAGAGTAGGGGCATGTCTAGCAAGCTTGATACCTTTAATAAAGCCAAGAAGATTACTTTTACAAAGTGCATGAGAAAGTGAGTCAGCAACCATAATGAATAAATAAGGAGAAAATGGGTCTCCCTGTCGTAATCCCCTATATAGAACAAAATAGTTTGAAGCACTGCCATTGATGATAATAGAATAACGCACGGTTGTAACACATTGCCAAATCCAGTCTACCCATTTTTCATGGAAACCAAGCTGAATGAGAACTAGCTTGAGATAATGCCAATAAACACTATTAAAAGCTTTAGCAAAGTCAAGCTTCAAAGCATAAAAACCTTTTTTACCTTTATATTTAGTCTTCAAAGCATGCATGACTTCATGATTAGGATAATATTATCTTGGATACTGTGCCCCTGAACAAAACCATTTTGTTGTGGGCTAATGATACCATGGAGCTAAGGCCTCAAGCGGTTTGCTAGAATTTTAGAAATAATTTTATAAAGAAACTTACAGCAGCTTATGGGGCGGTAATCATTAAAAGATTTAGGTTCTTTTGACTTAGGAACCAAAGTAATAGAGGTATAATTAATTCGAAGAGGTAAATTGGAAGAGGAGAAAAATTTTTTAACTAACATCACCACATCCTCCTGAATAACATTCGAATGGTTTTGAAAGAAAGCTCCAGGGAAACCATCGGGTCCTTGAGCCTTAAATTTACCCAAAGAGAAGACAGCTTTCTCTATTTCATCTCTACTAGCATCTCTTATAAGATCTTCATTCATCTGAGTAGTAACAAGATGAGAAATGACATTCAAAGCTTATGTGGAATGGGGCAGCAGCTCATGTTTGTAAACATTGCGCATGTGATCAATGGTAACCTGTTGAATTAGAAGCTCGTCAGATATCCATTGTCCAGAAAAGTTGAGTATTCTAGCAATCTGCTTTCTCTGACAACGTTGGATGACAGTTGAATGAAAAAATTTAGTATTTTTATCACCTACCTTTAGCCATTGAACATGGGCTCTTTGAAACCAATGAATCTCTTCCTGTTCTTACAATTTGTTTAGCTCATTACGCAGGTGAAGTTCCTCTTCTTTTCACAACAGATCATATTCTCCAGATAATAACTCATCCAGCTGCAATTTTATCTGGTTGATTTTCAACTGACAATTTCCTCCTTTATTTCGGATCTAGCGACATAATTTTGGCTTAAGAAGCTGCAATTTCCTTTCTATAACAGATTGTCAAGGAAAAGGATGAACTTGTTTTTCCTAGCTTGTAGCAATTACCTCCTTCCATTCATCACCAAGATCCCATTTCACCTCATACTTGAAGCATTTCTTTTTAACTTTAGACTTGAAATCCAAAACAAGGAGAAGCGGCCTGTGGTCAGAGCCTAAAAGGGGTTGATGAAGTGCTGTAGCAAACTGAAATTTCATTCTCCATTCTGCGTTGCTAAGGGCACGATCCAATCTAGATTGAATGTTATCTTCTCCCACTTGCTTATTATGGCAAGTAAATAAAGTTCCTTTAAAACCCAAATCAAGAAGATCACAATCATCTATAAAATTTCAAAAGGGTTGCAATTGTGTTTGAGTCAAGCAAAGCCCTCCTTTTTTTTCATGAAACAGACAAGCGTTAAAATCCCCTATTAAAATCCAAGGGATCTGTGATTTAAGATTTAAAGTTCGAATGTCTTGCCATACCTCTTGCCGGAGGTCCCTCCTAGGATCCCCATACACTCCAGTGAAATGCCAAAGTTCATTAGTAGTGATTAGTGCATCTATGTAATGCCTTGACATACCTCCAATTTGTACTCCCCACTCATCATCCCACCAGAGAGGCAAGCCTCCCCGATTTTCCAACTGGATCAACATATATGTTGTTGCTGTACCGAAATCTTGTTCTGAGCTCTTCTAGCTTCAGTTTTCTTTGCTTTGTTTCAATTAGAAAAACAAGATTAGGCTTGTGTTCATATATCATATGGCGAAGAGTTTTACGTGTAAGCGGCTGACCTAAGTCTTGGCAGTTCCAAGACAAAATCCACATTGAAGGGTTAGAAGAGGATAAAGTGAAGGAGCTAAGGCTAAGAAAGGACTGTCGAAAGATAGCAGGTAAGGGTGGTAGAGTAAGATACTGAAGAGAAACAGTTGGACCGTCAAGAGGCAGAAGAAAACTGTATATCATATCAGAAATATCCAAGAGAGCTAATCCACTTTTTTTTTTAACATTACGAAGTCTTTTTCTTTTCAAAATCAAAAAAGTTGACAACTTAAATACATAGTACTTCCTAGTTGAGAAGCAAGAACTTCCCAGTTGAGGAGCAAGACCTAAGAAAAATTTCAACAGAAAATAAAATTGGAAGACGGCGGTGTCCTTCCTCTTGCTTCTTCTGATGGTGATCTTCTGGGTAAACCCATCTAAAACTGACAATTATCTTCTTAATTGTTTCTTGAATTTTGATTGCAATAAGTTCAGTGTAAGCAATAATTTCCCATAATTATATTCTACTATTGAAAAAATAAAACAAAAAAAAAATGTTTTGAAAGGTTAAATATCCTTTGAAAAAAAAATTACTAGACGTTCCTGAGAAAGAAGTCTGAAAGTCAAGAAGAATTTTGAAAGGTTAAAACCATTAATATCCTTTGAAAAAAATTGCGAGACGTTCTTGAGAAAGAAGTGTGAAAGTCAAGAAGAAAAGTTTAGAACTTTTTCATTTCCGTAGACAGTGACAGATCAGAAAAATGCAACATAAAAGGAAAAAGAAAATGGAGGATGATGCTTCTTCTTCTGATGGCGATGGTGATGTTCTTGGTAAAGCTATCTTTGTACCTACCAACCCATGATTTTTTTTTTCTTCATTTATTTTTGTTGGTGTTATATCTTTTTATACACAAATGCACTTTCTGTCTTCATACCAATAGTTCATATTTTTTAAAAGAAATTATTTGATAAACCACTGTATCAGATGGCTAAATCAGCCTACAAACACACCATCTCTGACCAGTTTTCTCTGATCCGTAAAACAGAAATCTTCTCAAAACCAGAAAAAGTTGATGACTTTTTTATTTATTTATAGTACTTGCTAGTTGAGAAGTGAGAACTAAGAAAATATGCTACAGAAGATGAAATTGGAAGACGGTGGTGTCCTGCCTCTGTTTATTCTGATGGTGATCTTCTGGGTAAAACCCATCTAAAACCCACAATCATCTTCTTGATTGTTTCTTGAATGTTATTGTTCCAGCTGTTAACACTACAACAAATCCACTTCATTGTGACAATAAAAATTATCACCAATATTGAAATGTTGTCACAATAAATCAATTGTAACAATAAGAAATTGTCACAGAGTTGTCACGAAAACTCCATTGCAAAAAGTATTTTATAAATTATGTCAATTAAAAATTGTTACAAATAATATTTTTTTTATGACGAAAAAATTATTATCACAAACATTACTTTTCGTGACAATATATATTGTAATAATTAAAATTAAAATTGTCACACAAATTGAATATTTTTTTTGACAATTTAATTTATTGTTACAAAAAGTATGAATAGTGACATTATTTATTGTCACATTAATAATTCTAATTAATTAATATTATATTAGTGACAATAATTTATTTTTGTTGTCACTAATTTATTGTTCTGACAATAATGTAGCTATCATTACAAAAAAAATGACTAAATTTTCATATGTAATTAAAGACAGAACATCTATTATTATTTTGTCTCTTTTCCATCTTTAATTATTTTAAATTAATATAAATTATTTAAAAATAAATTATATTTATTTTATATTTTTAATTAAATAATAAATAAATCACATTATATTATCATTTACTGAAATGTAAATGTAATTCATAAAAATTAAACTTTATACAACCAACGGTTCAAAGAATAATTCTATTATACAATAATAGTGTACAACAATATTTTAAAAACATACTACAAAATTAATAAATTAAATAAGAATGAGTTCCATCCATGTCTTGTTTCAGAAGTTTAACTGTCATCCAATTGTCAATAACACTGCACCTGTCAAAATGAAAACATATATAAATCAATAAAAGTATATAAAAATGAAAATTTTAAATATTTTATTATTTAAATTTTTATTTTTATAGTTTTACCATTTATTTAATTAATTAAATTTATAATTAAAATAAACCATACACCCAGCATAGATATTCTTAACATGAAAATAATAAATTCATCTAACAAAAAGTTATAAAAATAATACTTGTAAACTATATACATGTACGTGTATTTTGCTTAATTATAAAAATAATACTTGGCTAAGTTGCTCCTAATTACGATTGAAACACACATGACTTAAGATGATTAATTGTAATGAACATATGATAGAACTCTGCTAATCAAAATTCTTTGAACAATGGAGAAGTACTTGGTAAGTAAAACACAAATACAGCAAGAAATTGCTTTCTCTGTGCATTTCGGGATGCATTTATTTACGTGTACTTTAATTTTTATACCACCTGCTCATTATACGCTGAAGATCAAGTCATTCTCCCAGTTGCCAGAGATAGTGAGAAAGTCTGGAGTTGACAAGTACGAATCAAGTGATTTTGAAGTTGATGGTTAAAAATGGTACGTTACTTCAATCAATGTATAGAAATTACTTCTTCAAGTTCATTGTGTGATTGGATATTGGTGCTGTATCCTGAGGGAAATGCAAAGAGAAATGGGAATGATCACATCTCTCTCTACTTAGCTTTAGCAGAAACTGATGCGATTTCTCACGGATGTCAGATCAATCTGACACTCAAATTTTTTATTTACGATCATATTCGAGATAAGTACTTGATTATCCAAGGTAGGAGTACATATCTTTTTTTTTATTTTGATTTTTAATTTTTTGTTAAAGCAACAATGGATATGATCAGTATGCATGTTTATGTTTTAAATTTATTTTAATACTCCATGCAGATGGGATAGAGAAGCGCTACCATGCTCTATAGACTGAAAATGGCTTTCACCGATTACTCCCTCTTGCAACGTTCAATGATCCATGTAATGGATATCTTGTCGACGATTGCTGTGCATTTGGAGCAGAGGTTCATGTTATAAAGTGCACGGGAAAAGGGGAGGAAGTTTCTTTTGTAATGGATCCTCAAGGCGGTAGCTATACTTGGAAAATTGGGAAGTTGTCTACATTGGATCTATATCATTACTATTCTGAAATATTTACTGCTGCAAACTACAAATGGTACGTACCCCATATGCTCTTCCCCTGACTCTTAAAACTATGAAGTTGTTTTGGTGATGTGAACAGCAAAAAAATTAACCATTGAAATGAATATATCAAGAAATTATCATTATATCCTAAAGGAGATTAAAGGGAAAAGGATACTTGTCTATCATTATATCTAAATTTGGATGGCAGCAGTGGTCCTCTTAAGCATAAAGTATATGTTGAGTATACATTAATAGCAAAAGATCAGGTCAATAGGAAGCATCATGAAAGAAAAGGTAAAGCTATCTAATTTTTAATTGGCGTGATAATAGATTTGCATTCCTTCTTTCAGTTACCTATATTGAAAACATAATTCTGATTTTCTCTTGTCCAGGCTATGGTAGATGGTTCAGCAACTCTGTCCCCAGTTGGGGCTTTTCAGATTTCTTGCTGCTGAGTGATCTCCATAATGTATCAAAGGGATTTCTAGTGAATGATACTTTGATTGTTGAAGTAAAAATTACCCGAGTCTCTGCTGTTCAAGGTCTCTCCTGAAACTAGCTATGGACTTCGATATTGAATCGAAGGTTTTTAGCTACTACATGTGCATGGAAACTAGTATTGAAATTTATCAATATGCTGTGTGTGGTTTATTTGTTGATGTCCTTTAATGTATGTTGGATTGAATACTGCAGTTTGCTTAGAGTAAAGATTTTAGCCTCTTCATGTCCTATTTTCCATTGTTCTACAGTGGTCATTTATGCTAACCCAATTAAGTTACATGGTTCTTGCCGTGTATTACATCTAACAGTTGAATTTGTGACACATATCGTATTGCATGTGTCACATCTTCATATATCCAAGTGCAGAGCAACCAGAATATGTGTCATACATCTAATGGCTAAGTGTAATACTCTTGGCATAGGCAAGAATCCCCCAAGTTTTACTTTACATGCATCTTAATATTGTTTTTAGGCCTCCTTTCAAATGTTGTTGGCAAAATCCAACAATTTTCTTTATTGTTCTTGTTTGGTGGCCTTTAGTAATGGTTAATCTTGATGATTGCCGTGTATTTCAGGCTGATGTTCCTTATTTTGCTGGTAAATGGGAGAAGATTAAGTTAATAAAGGAACCTGAAAATGGCGTTTGTATTTAAACTTCGAAAAATGAAAGGTTCTCAATGTTAGATCAGAAACAATCTTCTGAACAAATTACTGTGGGTGGTTACAGACAAAGTTAGGCTAATTTTACTTCTAATTACTCTATGAGTAGCGACTTCTACAGTGATGTCGCTAGAAGCCACTACTTGCGGCATTTACCCTTTTTCCCCTTGATTTTTTTATAAGTACATTATTAAAAAAAATTTAAAAATATTATTTATAAACTGTAGATATTTTTATCTTTATACGATAGGTTCACCTATCTGCATCTATTAGGTTTTAGATTGCAGGTGCATTCTACCAATACTTGGTTTTAAGCAAAGTAAATTTACTTTGTCCTAATAGCCATTAGATTTTATTAGAAATTATATATCAACTATTCAAACTACACTTCTATCTTCCACAGGCTATCGATTCAACCTATTTCCACACACACACAAAAACCTACAACCAATCAATCTTTTTTCTTTTACCGATAGAAGATACTTTTCTCTTCTTTTGCCTCTACTTCACTTTAACAAATATTTCATTTTTTTTGTTTGAATTTCATAAGTTATAGAATTAATCTTACAAAATATCTCTTACTAATTAATTTTCCCTTTCCATTTTTCAGTTTAATATATGATTATGAAAAGTTGAGTAATAGAAAATTTAATTATGTAATTCTTATTATTTGTAATTGGTACCATTAGAAGACACTTAATTGAAGTTAAAACTCTAATACTATTATTGTTTTCTACTTCAGCAATTGTTTTATTTCATAACTTATTACGTAATTATTTCACATTAGTTAAATATCTAATTTTTAAACTTTAAAATTCTAATCGCATAAATTAATTTTATCATTTTTTATCTTGTAGGATTGAACTACTCCAAGAATTTTAAGAACTAAAAAATTGGTTGTTAGCAAAGTTTTTTTTATATAAAAATTCCAATACAAACAATATATGAAAGAAATACCAAATATATGTAAAAAATAATTTGGTAAAAATACTATTAACCCTTCAAACATTTTAAGATAAAAAGGTATAACTTTATAAAAATCTAAATCTTATAATTTCTTTTTAAGTGATACATAATATAATAATAAAATATATACTTTTAAATTTTAAATGAATGTTTAAAGAAAAAACATAAATATGATATAATCAAATCCCAAAATATTATATGTTTTACAAAATTTTATGAAAAACATATAATTTTACAAATTTCACATTTTATCTCATTTATTTTATGTGAAATTGTACTCATTTGCTACTAATTTATTTACAAAAATAACCATTACTTTACAAAATAGTAATGGTATGTCGTGAAAATTTATATTTATATGATAATTCTTATATAAAATATAACATTCAAATTACATAAATGAGTTAATTTAATTTCATTCAATAATTCATGAAACAAAATAAGATTAAATTAAATTTTAAAATTTTACATTAATTGAAAGAAAAAATTTTACAAAAAAAAATACACAACTTCACAAAAATTCAATATCTTATCTCATATATTTTATGTAAAGTTGTGTTTATATATTTTTTAATTAATTATTTTACAAAAAAATGCACTTACTTAACAAAAAAAGTGAATTCACTTAACAGAAAAAATACAAAAAGTTAATCGTATTTCACAAAAATTTATATTTCTATTATAATTCTCATATAAAATAATAGTAATTTATTTTATCACGTAAAAAATAACATAAATGTGTCAATTTTCATTAAAGAATTCATAAAATAAAATAATATTTAATTTAATTTAATTTAACTTCACAAAAATTTAATACTTACTCGCATATTTTATGTAAAGTTGTGTTTATATTTTGTTAATGGATTAGTTTACAAGAAAGCATACTTACTTTGCAAAAAGTGAATTTACTTAACAGAATATATATATATATGAAATATTTTTTATCATTAACATGTATGTAATCAACAAAAAATGGAGCTTTTAAATGAAATTTTAAAAATTTACATTAATTATGAGAATAAAAAAAATCTTACAAATAAAATGCATATTTT
The DNA here is from genome assembly GCA_949671775.1 of Mallotus repandus. Classification (NCBI taxonomy): domain Eukaryota; kingdom Viridiplantae; phylum Streptophyta; class Magnoliopsida; order Malpighiales; family Euphorbiaceae; genus Mallotus; species Mallotus repandus. The sequence continues at coordinate 6,205 of CATIWM010343201.1, read as the reverse complement.
CACAAATTTTTATTATTTTATCTCACATGTTTTATGTAAAAATATAGTTCATTTACATAAAAATACACTTAAAAAATTTTCAAAGTTATATTTATATTTTGTTAATTGATTATTTTACAAAAAAAAACATACTTAATAAAAAAGTGAATATATATATATATATGGAGTTCTACATGAATTATGAGAATAAAATAAATTTTACAAATAAAATATGGAAATTACAAAAAAAATTATTATTTTATATCACATGTTTTTTTGTAAAAATATAGTTCATTTAAAAAAATTTACTTAACAAAAAATTTAAAATTGTGTTTATATTTTGTTAAATAATTATTTTACAAGAAAACACACTTAATTAACAAAAAAAAAGTGAATTCACTTAACAAAAAATATACATATGAAACACTTTTATCATTAAAATGTATAGAAATAAATGACATTTTTTAAGAAATGACAAAGAATAGAGTTTTAAAGGAAATTTAAAAAATTTACATTAGTTGTGAGAATAAAATAAATTTTACAAATAAAAATAAACAAATTCACAAAATTTTATTATTTTAACTCACATATTTTATGTAAAAATGTAGCTCATTTGCCAAAAAATACACTTACTTAACGAAAAAGTGAATCCACTTTATGAAAAAATACATATTAAATAATTTTATCACTAAATAAAATTTTTAAGAAATAACAAAGATTGAAGTGTTTTTTTACCTTTGATATATAAAAAATAAATTATTTATCTTTTACTATTTAATTTACAAAAAAAAAACTAAAAACTTAGTAAAAAAATTTAACTATTTATTTCATTTTTCATAATTTTATATTTATTTTTTTAAAGTATTAGGATGTATAGAATTTTAGTGCTACTTTACTTATTTTAATATTTCTAACAATTACATAGTAACCTACTATAGCAGGTTAACATCTATTTTAATATTTTATTTTTTTAGTTATAAATGCTACGTATTATTTTTTAATTGGATCTAAAAGCTAAAGTACTATTACTTTGTTTAAAACAAAGTCATGGTAGAATTAGCCTAGATTGTAAAAAAAAAAATTAATTAATATTAGAGGCAATATTGGAATTGGCCCCAATGTTGTTTTGTCTTCACGCGATCCACTTTATCGTTGGTCATGATATGTATGTACGGGTGTAATCGAGCCGAGCTGATCTTTGGCATGCTTGGACTCGGCTCGTCTAAAATGAACCATGTTCAATCTGGGCTCGAGCTCAGCTCGATTCGAACTTGAGCTTGTTCACAAACAAAGCTCGTTTGTGTTCCTTATGGCTCATTTGGTTGCTTGTTTGATTGTTTGTTTGTTTGATTGATTAGTTGCTTGTTTGTGAGCTCATTAGGAGCTCATTTATGAGCTTATCAAGAGCTTGTTTGTTACTAAAAAATACATGCAGCAACCTATATATGCAAATGCAAATATATACATAATGTATGGTTGTCCTTATATGTGCGTTATCATCCTATGTGGAGGTAGATGTTCAAATCAATTCGACAAGTAATATAGAAGTGAGTAAAGTATCATTTTCTCGAGGATTACAAAGTAAGTACCTATTAATGCTAGTTGAGTTATTTAGAGCTTGCTAAATGAATGTGAGTAAAGCAATTGAGAAACTAATTAACAAACAAATAAATAAATGCAAATCAAGCCATCACTAACTAACTAAAGAAGAAATGGATCAATAAGAGGACTATGTTGTTGGAAAATTGTACACCACATTCTTATCAAGTCAAATTATAGATCCATTCAAGTTGATTGCATATCTCAAGTTTCCAAGAGTCATTTAGAACTCTTTCTCAAGTAATGCTAAACTCTATAAGTATACATAAATTAAATCTCAAAATCATGGCTTAATTCTTATCATTACCATAAAAATAAAATAATATAAAAAATACAAGGGATTAAGCAAGCTTATGGAGAATTGAATTGCATCAAGCTCTCTCAAGACATAAATAGTTCAACATGCATTCGTGGGTCTATTAGATCTACAATTTCTTAATGCATAGAACTAAACTAGAGTTGCATTTGGCCAGAACACAACATACATCAATGCTCAACAAATACAATATGCAATAAACAAGAATAAGATTTGTTAAATGAACTTGAATCAAATGGGTTTCCAAAATCCCAATAACATAAATAAAACTAGCCAAACATGGCTTCAATATCCATCATTCAATATTCAATATTCAATAACAACCCAAGAGATTAAGAAAAATAAACACTAAATAAGAAAGGGAGATAGAGATTGTTATCAAGAAGCTTGTGGGTCTTCAATGAGTGCTCCTTTTCTAGCTTTTTGTTCTATTCTTTCTTGTTTTCTCTCTCTTGGCTGTTATAGGTGTTGTTTTCCAAAGAAGATCCTAAAATCAAACCTAGAAATTCAACTCTTTTGGGTCTTGATTTGATCTTTAGAATGTGATCTATAACCCCCCCTAAATTAGGTTTTTGGCCCCTCTTTTATAGTCTTCTCAAATAATCCTTGGATCCTCTTCAAAATTGGTATGTGCTAACTCACAAATCAGCCAAAAAAATCTGGAATCAGGCTTCTCATGATTGCGATAGAAAGTACAGCAGTAGCGATCATAGCACTATAGCGATCGCAACAGAAAGTTCAGCAATAGCAATTGTGCCACTGCAGCGATCGTGACACTGTGGCAATCGCTATAGTAACTTTAGCTGCGATGAAGTCGCAATCACGACAGAAACTACAACTCTGTTCGCTTGCTCTGTTTTGACTATTTTCATGCTTCAAATTACATCATTCACCACCAAGTTTACTTTTCCCTTAAAAATAAAATGAAAATATAAAAGTATGTATTCCTATTAATTAACAAAGCTAAATGCAGCCTAAAATCTATAAATGTATGGTAAAATGAGTCCTAAAACTGTATATAATTTAGCACCAACATTAGATGATGGTTTTGAAGGGATTTCTATGTTTAATGCTATTGAGTGATCATCTCCATAATGTATCAAAAGGATTTGTAGTGAATGATACTTTGAAAGGAGATGTTACATTCCTTTAGTGCTGGTGAAGCTCCTTCCTTGATTTGATTATATGTTAGTGTTTTCAATGTATATTAATATCTCTTTTGCCCATGAGGACCTTAGTAACAAAGTCTCTTGAGATTTGATAGCTTCTTTTTTTTTTTTTAAGCATAGAGGTGGAGAGGGACAGGGGATTCAATAACATAATAGAGAACTATCTCATCTAAGGTAGGCTGACTTGAGACTTGATAGCTAATATATGTAGTATAAAGCAAAATTATAGAAGCATATACTTAAAATGATGTTGCTATTAAAAACAAAGCTTGATTTTTTTTTTTTTTGGTTGTATTTAACCAGCTAATGAACCGAAATAAAAACAACAAACTCAGCAAGAAATTTTAATTTTTTTGCTTCATTTTGGTATTTGCACGTTATATTTTGGATTCCTGAACACCATAATAAGAATTCTAATTGAAGCTTAATTAGTGGACTTGGCCTAATTAATTGCCATAAAGAGCACAACACATACAACCACGGAATAAATTCTGAGTCTTAAGCAAATTATACATATACATGTTATTCTACTCATGAACTTTTTGAATAAATTCGAATACAAATTTGCAGGTTTATGCATAACTTTCATATATCAATAGCTTGATAATAAATATGTAATATGTAATTTTTTCTCATAAAAAATATTAAGAAATATATTACTAGAATAAAATTATAATTTATTTAGTAAATGATATATTTTAATGTTAATAAATAATTTTCATTTATATTTATATTTTTAAAATTTTTTAAACTTATTTAGATTTATGAATAGGTTATAAACAATAAATGAAATAGTGAGCTCAACTAGAGTTTAGTTCTAACTTAGCTTAACTCTTTTTCTCCCGTAATTAATAACAATAAATTCTTCATAATGGGAAAAATGATCCATTCTATTCTTAACTTTGGGTCAATTATCAATTGAATTATACTTTGAAAGTTATTTCAATTTGCTTTTATAATTTTACAAATTGTGTCAATTCTATTCAATTTTATTTAAAGGATCTAATTGTATTTGAAGGATCCCTACAAAATACATTTGACAATTATTCATTTTTTTCCTTTTTTAAGAAAAATTAAATTTTAAAATATTCTAATCAATTTTGAAATAAATTTAAAAACTAATTAAAAACTTTTATGTAAAATTTTAATTTTTTATATATCAATAAAAATAATAAGAAAAAAATAAAAGAGTTATAACTTATGAATCAATTTATTGTATAGACTAATATTAATAAAATATAAATACAAATATAAAGTAAGTACTTTCAACTATCACTATAAATAATATAAAAAAATTTAATTTTTAATTTTTTCATATCTTTAGATAATCAAATATTTTTTATTCTTGATAATATTTTTAGTATCTCAAAACCTTTTTTTTTATTTTTTACTTTTTTATTTGACCCCTATTAGAGAATTTTTTTAGATAATACCGTTGAAAACTGAAAATAAATTTTATAGTTCATTAAACTAATTTGGTTTGGCCCAGATAGGGGCATAATCGAGTTGAACTGAGTCGAATTTTGACTAGTTCAAATTTTGTTCATTTATAATCGAGCCGAGTTTGCTAGACCACTTAATATTCATTCGTTGTTCGTGAGGTTAAACTAGCCTAAAAAATTTATTTTAATGATATATATTCTAAAATATTTTTTACAATAAGAATTTTTATAGTATATATCTAAAATAAAATTAATAAATATTAAAATTATGAATTGACTCGCGAGCTTTTATTCGAATTTGTTCATGAGCTTCACGAGTCGAGTTTTATATAGTTTGAGCTCGACTCGTTTATTAAACGAGCTTTAATATACGAATTAGAACAAATTTTTATCGAGTTAAACACCGAACTGCTCGCAATCAGTCCAGCTCATTTACAGCCTTAGACTTAGATATAAAATTACAAAAATCTTCCAACAACGAAATTCACTAGCTGCATATACCACAATTTTTTTAAGCAAAAGAATCGGGTGTTGGACTATGAATCCGGGCCCCTGCCCCTGCCCCAGTTTGGTAATTGGTATCATCCTTGAATTAGAAAAGTTGACAACTTTAAATTGATAGTACTTCCTAGTTAAGGAGCGAAAACTAAAGAAAACATGCAACAGAAAATAAAATTGGAAGACGGCTGTGTCCCTCCTCTTGCTTCTCCTGATGGTGATCTTTCGGGTAAACCCATCTAAAACTCACAATTATCTTCTTAATTGTTTCTTCAATCTTGATTATTCCTGTTAAATATTTTATTTTCAATTCCTGATATATTTTTTTCTGGTGCTACTATTGTGAATGTTGCAAGTTGGTCTTTCTGTAATGTTAGTGACCTTTTTGCGACTCATAATTCATGACCCCCATTTAACCAGCTAATGAACCCAAAGGAAAACACACACACAAATACAGCAAGAATTTGATGTCTCTACCTACTTTAGGCATGCAAGTTCTGTAATTTGAGAAAAAAAAAGAAGAAGAAATAAAATAAAAGTCCGTAAAAGTCAATGAATTTGTGTTCAAGTTGATTACATTTTTTTTTTGGCAATGGTGTGTTTCTTTGATTATTTGTATGTTTACAAGTTTTCTGCTAAAAGATTTTATTATGGCTAGTGAGGGAGTATTTCAAAGGTCAATTTTCTCTGAAGGTGTTATGAGGTACTTATTGTGGTATTCGGGTTAATTTCCACCAATTGCAAATTCACCTTGAGAACTATTACACAGGTGAATAGAGTGAAAATGATTGTACTAAAAATCACCCCAAGGTAGATTCCCAAGAAAGAGTGCTGGGGTCACAATGCCTCCTTAAAAACCACCCTCCTTAGACAGAATCTTTCAAGACAAGTAATTTTAATAGCATAATAATTAACAACAACTATACCCGACAATAGCTATTAAATAGACATAAAAGAGAACACCAAAATTTAATGAGGTTCGGCCAATTATGCCTATGTCCTCGGACACTAGTAAAATAATATTTCACTACTTGAGGAAATATTACAAAAGAGAGAGAAAGAGTACAAATAGCCTAAATATAGGAGAAGGCTAATTTTGTGGGATGTTTTAAACCAAAGGGGGGGAGGAGTCTTTTATAGGCTTAAGAATCCTCCCTATTCTTCTTATTCCCAATGTGGGATTCCAATTTTTGCTAAAAAAA
>CATIWM010343176.1:0-14362 GCA_949671775.1 Mallotus repandus | reverse complement strand
ATTTTCAATTTCCGTCGCTAAAATTTAGCGAGGAGCGTTTTACCAACAGAAATTTTATCGTCGCTAAGTTATTTAGCGACGGAATTTTTTAATTTAGCGACGGAATTTTCCGTCGCTAAATTGCCAGAATCTTGTAGTGGTTTAGCAACACTCATTATTTTGCCAAGGATGCTAAAGTATTATTCTAGTCTACCATTTGGAATTCTTCTTACTTCATATCAGATTATGCCTTCAGTCTTTTTATCTGTCAATATCCTTTTAAGGCAGCATCGTTGTACTGATGTTTTTGTGGCTGTTTGTAGTTTTTTAATGTATAGTCTTTTTCTTCTCCTTTTTTATGATATATCCTTCAAGAGCAAGATTAGGTGTTAAAGTTTATATTTATTGTAAAATCTTACTCTCTTCTTTGTACCTTAAAGTTTAATTAATGATATATTTTCTTTTGGAAAAAAAAAAATCCTATAAAACATAAATTTTTAGTATATCATATTATTTTTGTAAATTTTAGAAAAATATTTAAAAATATTGTCATCTATTAAAATTTATATTTAATAATAGTACTTTTTATAATTTTATAATTTTTATTTTAATATTTATATTTTAACAATTCTATAATTTTGACATATAAAATAAAATGACTATAAATTTTAATAGAAAAACTTTATCTATAAATTTAAAATTTATTTAATGATTAAATATATATTGAAAATTAACTATAAAAAGATTAAATTGACGAGTATATTTATTTTATTTAAAACAATTAATTAAATATTTAATATTTTTTTATTTTATTCATATATCTATATATAAGTTGTAAATCTCTGTGTTGGGCGGACTTTAAATAATATGATATAACAAAAATATTACAGTTATATAATTCAATATCAACTAATATTAATAATAAAAATTCCATAAACTTAGTGTGAGTTTTTATTTGATAATTAAGTAGTTAATTTTAATCTAAATAATTAGATTTACATTATGTTTTCGTCAATTAAATTTATATCAAGTATTAGTCTCAAATAAATACTATATAATACTGATTTATTATTTAGTTAGATTTTAAATTGTAAAATAGAGTAAGAATCACATATTTATAATAAAATTATATCGATTTCATTAAATTAATATTGATGTTATGATAAAAATTTATAATTTTTAAGTTTAGTTTTTAGTTTTGATATTAACATAATGTGATATTAACCTAATTTAGTTTTAAGTTTTGATATAATATTAACCTAATATGATATTAATATAAATATAATATTAATGTAGTGTTATCAAAACTAATATAAAAATGATATTGATATAAATATGATATTAAGTTATTAACCTAATTTTTTTTAACATGATATTAATTTATTTTAGTTTTAAATTTTAATACTAACCCAACATATATCTAAATAAAACTACTTAATTTTTATCAAAACAACGCAGTTTTGAGTTTTGACAACCAAGATGCCCTAAATTTTTTTTTTCTCCAAACCAAAAACAAAAGACGCAGCCTCCCCTCCATCTTCTTCTCGTTTTCTCGTTTTGTCCTTCTTCTCCTTCTTCTTGTTTTCACCTCTCCTTCTTCTTTTGCCCTATGCATTTTCTCCTTCATCTCACTCTGCTCTGTTTTGGCAATTTTTCATTCTGGCTTCATTGCAGGCTTCACCGCAGGCAGGTGGTGTGCTCTTGAATTTCCGGCTTGACAAGCTTAGTTGCAGGTACAAACAAGTTGAACTTGTGATTTACTTAATTCTGCAGTTTGTGAAATATCAAATGGTTTTTGCCTTGCTCATCTAGTACTGTGATTGTTAATTATTATTGAAATAAATTATTACTTTGACCATAATTTTGCATAATTACTGAGGTCATAAGCTACTCAATCACCTACAAAAAATGGGTAATGCATCATTTGAATTAATTTTAGGCTTTATTACACAATTTTTATGTATTTTGAGTTAAGTTTATGCTTTATCGCACTATTTTTATGCGATTATTAAAATATTGATTTTTCGTAATATTGCTAATATATAAACTTTCTTGATTTTTCATAGCACCAGCTGTAAATAATTACACTTTGGCTGCAACTTTTGTGGCCTTAATGCTGTGAATAATTGTAATTTCGTTTTGTCTTGTTGTGATCGATTTTAATTAGTTTCTTTTATGGATTTTCATAGCTTTAGCTGTTGAACATGTTCAATTTCTTTAATCCCATCAGCTGAGGGGAGATTCAGTCCTAGTTGATAGGAGTATTAAAACATTTGAGGCCACTTGGAATATTGAAACGCTTGTGACCACTTGGAGTATTGAAAAAATGACAAGGTTTGCTTTTTGATTCTGTGATTTTGTGCTATTTTGCATTTTAAATTCATATACTACAAGTTACTAATGTTCTGCATGATGCGATTGTCTATTTTATATTTATATGTCTTTTAGGCTAAACTAGAAAATATTTCATTCTTTTGTATTAAACTTGTTTCTGATTGAAGTGTTATTCATTTCAAATTTCAAAAGGAATTGGGACATGAGTGGAAGCAACTTTCGGACCTAGTTTATCCCTTCTCTATTTTTTCTTTTATTGTATTATGTTATGATTTGCTTTCACTTTCTTTGCCATTCCAATGGATATGGATTTACTCCATCTTCTCTTATTTGGAAAATATTTGGTGCTTGGTTTGGTATCTAGAGTTGGTCTATATACACCTTGTATCCTCTCTTGTATTTCTAATCTTACTTCTCTTCTTGTAATAAAATACATATTTTATTAGGTTTAGTTGATGAAAACTAGTAACTCTAATAACTCTCCTTTTTGGTTGTCATTAAACTACTATGAATTGCCAATGTTTTGTTGTATAATTATTGTTAGTTTGTGTTTCTTCTACTATTATGTTATAAAGCTATTCAATAATTTTGAATTCTAATTTATATATATTTTTTTTTCTTACAAGTGCATAGACAAGTATAAAAAGGATGCATATATCTTGCAACAACCATTTTGTTTAGGTATATGATAAGTTTTTTGGACATGTTCTTTGTTTTTTTTTTTTTTATCTATGTAAGGCTTTTTGCATAAAGATATGTACCTTTTTAGATTAATTATTAGACATTTTTTGTTGTTTGGGTTGTGAATATTATTTTGTAAATTTAAATACTTGAACATTGGAAGCCCTCTTTAAATATTATGAAATGTAAATGTTTATTTTTTTGTTTTATTATATCTTCACTATTTTGTTATTTATTTATATTATATGTATTTGTGAATAATAATAATAATAATAATAATAATATATAACAGCTGTCGCATTTGCTAGATCCATATTAGTCACAAATAAAGAATTTCTTCATACATGCTTGTCCTTTAGCAAAAGGCGCATGCAGTCACAATTACATAATAATTTCCTTTCCCTACTATCTATATAATGGAGACGACATTTATCTTTACTTATTAGGACGACAGTCATCCCCATTATTAGGGATATTAAAGATAATAATCGTCTCAATATGTAGGGATGAATGTTGTCCTATCTGAAAAGATGAAATGTCATCTCCAAGATGTTAAGAGACGACAATCATTCCTATTTATGGGGACAACTTTTGTCGTATGAAGGGACGACTTGTTATCCCCTAGCATCTTGGGGACAATAGTCGTCCCTTCTTATGGGATGGGGACGGCATTAGGAATTTCGTTTCCTAAATAATTGGTGATGAAAGTAATAGAGAGGAGACATCTAAAATTATCTCCAAAATCATTAGGATGATATTTTAAGGTTTAAGAGACGATCTTGCTTGTTCTCTTTTTTTCTTTTTTTTTTTTTTTCCGTAGTGACAACTGTGAACAAAAAATGAGAATTTGACACACACCAAGTTTAGCCAGCCCATTACCTATTACACTCATATTTCTCTATTTATCATAATAAACAACATTAAAACGAAAACCCAAATGCATAATTTAATCACCTCCTATTGTGAAATCCAATACTAATTCATCCTAATAACAAAAATAGTGTTTACACTTAATTTAAAAACATCAAATAAAATTGTTGACCTTGAGAGGAGTTGGGCTCTTCCAATCTCGATGGCCATGACCGACAATAACGGAGGTATTGGAGGGCGTCTCTCATGGTTCCCTCTAACCCCTCCTCACCACCGGTCCTCCACACCCAATAATAACTCCCTCCTCTCCCTCTATGGCTGCAAAGGAGGACGCAGTGGGGTTCCAATCCACGGAGTTCGAGCTTTAGTCCCACTAGTTTTCTGCGTCAATAGTCACAACAATTGATTCTCTCTAATTCTATTATCAGGAATAATCCACCTGATTTTGCAATAATTATAAGATTAGAACCTAATTTTGGATGATAAGATTAGGAAATTTGAAGCTCAAGGTGGCTCTGCTAGAACTAAATTTGATTTTATTGGCAATAATAGTAAGGTTGTAGTTAAGAGTGGCAACTACGGTGGGCTAGAAAAGAGTTGGGAGCGATGGTGTGGAAAGGATCAAATGATTGGTTAATTAATGTTTTTTAAAATAACATTACAGCGTAATCGATTAATGTTACCTACAACCAGCAATCACTGACCTATGATAGGAGGTCAAATTTATATTTATATAGATAAAAATATTTGCACTGTAGCAAGAGCTATTTTATTACATATTCATTATAAATGTTTGTGGCAAATTTATTATTTTCATTATACAAATTTTGACTTCATAATAGATTATGCTTCCATTATAAATGTTTGTATCTATTATACCTGTCAAAAACTTTAAATTTTGTGACGAATTATAATTCTGTTACAAGCTTTTGTAAGGAATATTCACAAAAATTTATAACCGATTTAGAATTTGTTATAAAGTATTAAAAGTCTACAACAGATTTTGTAATGATTTTTAACATTGTGATTTTTATTATTTTTAATAAATTACATATAAGTTATATATTATAATTGAAAATATACATCATCCTACAATAGAAAAAAATTATTGAAAAGCATTGTTTTATTAAGGCATATTACATAAACAATTGCGTATTTCTGCAACCTATGTACTTCCAGTTTTGCCAAATTAATATCTCAACTTGTCTATATTGTATTATATAAATACATATTGCATTGTTGGCAAGACAAGTGGAATGACATATCAGCATACACAAAGAGGTAAAGTGGCAAAATTTATGTAACTACAAGTGTTTATATAATAGGCTATGAACAAGTTGAAGTGTTAATTTGACAAAAAGTGAAAATATATAGAGCAAAATGACAAATTAATGTAAGTATAGGTGTCTGCACATATATTACATCTTTTATTAAAATATAATTTTTGAGTAACACCATATATATAAAATGTATATTGAAGAAGAATTTTCCAATTAAAATCTATATGTTGGAGAGAGATTGGCTACTTGAGTTAAACAAAATCATTAACTTGAAGAAGCAAACACAGTTTTATGGTGAATTCACCCACTCTTTTTCCATCTTCTTTCTTTTTCATGTGCTACAAGAGTAATGTGCAGAAAAGTGTCTGTTCGATATGAGTTAAACATAGATTATTTGTGAAAATGATTTAGATTGTTTTCTTGGTTTTAAATTGTAAATTCTAATCCTGGTTTTGAATTATTGCATGTATGTATTTTGAGTGACGCACATTACTTAATTGGAAGATTGACTTGTCATGTTTGGGCCTGTCATTGGTCGGTTTGGAGGAGAGTCTGATTAATTTTTTAAGGGGAATTTTTATCTCAAACCGAGCAGAAAAATTAAATTAAGGCTTTGATATGGAAGATCGAATTATTCGGAAATGGTGATTTGGTTGGTTGGTTGGATTCAATTAGGGCTGGGCCAAAAAGATAATAAAATACAAGCAAAACAAAAATATAATTTTTACCAATTAGGGCCAAACGCCAATGTGTTTTGCACTAATGATAATTACAAAAGAGCTACAATTCTATTAATAGCACTGAATGTGCTATACATATACACAAATTATATGATATCAGTGTAATTATCAGATATTTAGATACAAAAATAATTGATATTATAGATACAAAATAATTTGCTGAGACTTCCACAAAAAAAATTCAGAAGCCAACCAGCCAGCTAAAAAAAGCTTACAAGTTGTAGAATTCATAAGAAAATTCCAACTATTTTTTTAAAATTTGATCTAGTTATAATAAGTTTCACAAATTTAAAAAAGTTGGAATTGCAAATAAATTTTACAAAATGTTCACATATAATTTGGATTTGCAACTGAATTCCATAAAATTTTGTGAAATTTATTTATGTCAAACACACTCATAATGTTTATAAGCAAATATTAATTGATTCCTGATTTTTCAAATGCAGTATATAGTTGCAGTGAATGCAACTCTTCTAATATTAGCTTACAAAGACTTACCAACAACTTTTTTATTAAATTAGAATAACTTTTTGTCCAAAATAGCAGTCTCCTTTTAATATTGTAAATTTGAAGCACTTGCTGCCAAATACTATTAGAAAACATGTAATTAAAGAATAAATGTTATACATTCTCATTCTCTTGATTACAAATGTTGTAGATACTAGAATCAATACTTCCCCACTTAATAATTCTCTGCTAATCTATTTTTCAAAGCTAACCAACAGATGAAGTTATATCTAGGTATATTACAGTCATCCTAAATAAGCCTCCACCATGAAACTCTCTCACTTTTAGCCCTTAAAGCATTTCAAGAACTAGCCACAGTAAAATGCTTTGAAGCAAAAAAAAATTGTTGCAGATTAAAAATTTGTAAAGAATAGTGTTCTCTATTTTTTACAACAAAAATATACTCTGTTACAATTTTTTTATGGACTACATATTCCTTACAATTTGTCAAAAGGATATCAAATTTTTTCATAAACTTTAGTGAAATAGTATGACAATTTTCTCTGAATTTATGATGGACAAATAATTTATCACAAAATTTACTTTAGTAATTTATATTTTGTGAGGATAATATTTGCCATAAATTTTGTAACAGAATATTTGTGACACTAATAATTGACATTTATTTTTCAAGTTTATATTTGTTAGAATTTATAACAAAAATTTATCCATTGTATTATGACAATTTTCGAAACAATTCTGTCACAAATGTTATTTTGTATGGATTAACATTCGTTATAAATGTCAGTCAGAACTATTTTTGTTTCATCTTCATTATATATTTATTATAATATCGGGTTGTCACAAATTTTAGTATAAAATTATTTATTTTTTATAGTGAAAGCTGATAAATATACCATCCTTATTTTTTTAACAGTTTTTAACAAGTGTCATTGCATTCTCATATATTTTTTGGTTTATTTATAATATGTTTAATAAAAATATATAACCATTGAAACATTTCTCCTCTTCATATTTAACATGATGGTACTTCTTTCTTCGAATTTTTTTTTTGGCTTTCACTCTCTAATCCTTATTCACACACTCAAATTTTTTTTCCAATTATCATAGACAATTTTTGCAAAGTCATTATAATACTCTTTTCACAATTGTTTTATTTGCAAATCAAATATTTCCACAACGATAAATAGAAAAAGTGCTTCATGAGAAACATAGTAGCATTATGTAATCTTATCAATTCAAAAATTATCATACAAATTTGCAAAATAGATCTTTTATATTCCTTTATTCTATTAACACTGTCAACCTCAAAACCTGATAAACATAACATTGCTCTTTCTAAAAACTATTTATCTTTACCATCACAACCTTAATTTGTTACATCTTTAAAACTATTAAATCCCCTCTTCTATTATAATTTATCATCCTTCAGAAAACTTGTTTTTGTATCTTATTTCTTTAATGCCACTAATTCTCAAGTTTCTTCCACTTTGAGCTTATATGCTTAGAAAAGATTAATTGGAAAACTTTGAGCTTCCACCAATTCTTAATTTTCTTCCACTCAGTTACTTTGTTCATCACATGTCACTTTATAGATTCTAATAGGAAACTTCAAAAGTGTATTATTAATTTTTATGATGTACCCCCACCTTATTCTGGAGTTGCCATTTGTGATGCATTAAACAAGTGTTTAGTTGAATGGGAAATTTAAGATAAGGTTTGGATAGTGACAGTTGATAATGCATCTTACAATGATGTTGCTATCTGGATGTTAAAAGACAATTTGTCTTACAAAAATTAACTTACTATTGGTGGGAAGTTGTTTCATGTGAGGTGTTATGCACACATTCTAAATTTCCTAGTTAAAGATAGATTGTCTGAGATTGGAGATATAATTAAAAATGTGCAATAAAGTGTTAAACATGTCACTCAATCAGAGAGTCAATTGAATATTTTTGGGAAAATTGTGAAGCAATTGAAGCTACCTTCAAAACAACTTGTTCTTGATTATTGCACAAGATGGAATGCAACATATTTCATATTGTCGGTTGCCTTGGAGTTCAAGGATGTTTTTCCTAGATATGCATAAAGAGAATAGAGTTACTTATTCTTGCCTAGTGAGGAGGATTAGAAGAAAGTTGTTGAAGTTTACTCTTTTCTATAAGAGTTTAATGAAGATACCAATATCGTTTCAGGCATTATTCACCTCATTTGATCAATCTTTCTAATTTTTGTGATGTAATTGCTTTTAAAACTATTTAATTTCATCTTGATAATGTCATATATATATATATATATATATATGTAGGTTCTGAATATCCAACATCGAATTTATTTCTTCTTGAGCTTTATCATGTTAAAAAGTTATTGGATGAAAATAAAATGTTGAAAATGGATTTATGCATGTAATGGTGAAAAACATGAAGGAAAAATTTGATAAATATTGGGGTTTTTGCAATTTGTTGCTATCTATAGCTACAGTTTTAGATCCAAGAAATAAAATGCAATTGATTGATTGGTGTTTCCTTCTAATCTATTCAAGAGGTGATTCTATTGAGCAAATTACAACTGTTCATGAGATGTTAAAGATGCTTTATAAAAAGTATCTTAATGCTTATAGAGTGTGGTGAAAAAGAATGTCAAAATGAAAATTTAAAAGAATCTTCTAGTATTAGTGTGAAAGGAAAACCTAGGGGGATGGTTGAATTTTATAGCTATATAAGAAATATGGAATCATCAATTGAAAAAATGAAATATGAACTAGATGTATATTTAGAGGAATGTGTTCATATTTGTGAAGATGATTCAAAGTTCATAGAGTGGTTGAAGATGAATACTTTAAAGTTTAAGGTGTTATCAAAGATGACATGCGATATTTTGTCAATTCCAATCACAACTGTAGCTTTGGAGTTTGCATTTAGTGCCGGGGGGAGAGTTATTGATCCATACCATGCATCTTTAGGAGTAAACACAGTTCAAGTTTTATTATGCGGTGAAGATTGGCTGCGTGCCTTCTATGGGATAAAGCGGAAAAGAAAAGTAAAATCTCAAACTTGATATTTGTTGACCATTTGCATGATCAAAATCCTAATTTTGATTTTTGAAAATCAATTTAAGTTACTAATAATTTCATTCGAGTGTGTAGGAATGTAATTATTTATCAAGATTACTCGTTCGCGACTGAAAGTATAAAATACAGTCATTATACTGTATTTCGGTGAAGTATAATATCCCAAAAATATCCTCAAAGTATCTAGAGCTTTTAGAAGTCAAAAACACATGCTTTTAAGTCTTACAAGTGCCTGCTCACGAGCCAATCCCGAGCCAAGATCCTGATGCCTCAGTTTTTGGTGCTGTAGCAAGTAAGCAAATCTGAGCCACTCACGAGCTGCCCTCACAATCGTGAGCAGCTCATGATGACAATCTAGACTACTTACAATGGGTAGATTTAAATGCAACTACTCTCAAATCGATCCTCATAACCGTGAGCGGCGTTTTAGTTGTAAAAAGTCCAAGTTGATTCAAAAATTAATAAGAGAAGTTGGAGACACAATCAATGCCTCTAACAACTATAATCTAAGTTGTTTATCTATATAAACAACCCTTGGAGTTCAATTGATTGTTAAGAAACTTGTTTATCATTCATTCTCTCTTAAACATTCAATTAAGCTCTAAAATTCTCTCTGTAACAATTCTTATATTTGTATAACTCTTGTGAGAGTTGGTGAGTGTTAGAATAAATATTCTTATTCTTCTATTTTCTGGAATTAGAAAATAGAAGAATAAGAATATTTATTCTAACACTCACCAACTCTCACAAGATGAATTAGAAAATGGAAGTGAGATTCTATTCTAAAGGAATTTGTTTAAGTGTTTAGCCATTAAAATACTTAGGAATTGATTTTAGAGTTAGCCTTAAAACTCTTATTTGTAAGGTTGTAACAGTAAGTCTTAAACTCTTATGTAATCTCAATCTTATGAATAAGATTGTGGGTGATTAAAAATCCTAACTTGGGGATAAGTTAGGTGGAGACGTAGGATTGTTGTTGAATTCGAACTCCTTAAATCGTTGTGTTCTTTATTCTTCCTACTCTAATGTCTTTAAATTTTTGTTCATATCATAATTTTGATTTTAATTTTTCAAAAATCATTCAATTGCCTTATTCCCCCCCACAAGGCATTTTCAATATCTTAATTTCAATTTTAACTTTATTTAATATTTGCTAATTGTTATTCTATTTTAAGCAATTTTTGTTAGTTTTTATTGTTATTTATGTATATATTTTTATGTTTTCAATCATGCTTATTGTAGTTTTATACTGATATTGATATATTATCAATTTTATATTGCTAATTATTGAATTTTTAATATGATCAATAGGATATTAAAGAGATTAAAATACTACCTCGTGAAGACTACATTTTATTGAGGTATGATGTGCAAATGATTTTTTCTTAAGGTTTAGTGTGCAAGTAGCTAGAAATAGCTGTTATATGCTATTCTTAATATTACAAAATTTTACTTGGTTGTGGTGTTGATTTTGTTAATTAGTTATGGCCAATAAAGAAAGGCCAACTTTCATGCTATACAATCTTGTTGGTTGCAATTGAATAAAATGTTCTTAATACAATCTTGTTGGTTGCAACTGAATAAAATTTTATGTTAAAACTTCGTCTGTTGGCCTTTGCAATCTTGTTGGTGTCATTCTTAATGTTGCTCAGCCATACTTATAATTGATAGTATTTTACTTGGTTATGGTTATGATATAGAATTATATATATGAGATTAGATTGTCAATTTGATAACATTTATTGCTTTTTATGCTCAGATTGCTTATTGTTTTTTGTTTGTTAATTGTTGTTATTTTTGCAGGATTAACAGGTTGATGTAAGATGTTGAAGTTGCTATTTATTTATTTTATCTATTTAAATGTAGAAGTTAAATTTTTTATTCTGGAATGTAATTTTGTATTTTTATGTTATTCTGTTTGTATTTTTTAGTTTGTTTAGATGGGTGGTTGCAAGGTTTTTTAAGATGTTACTTTTAATGTTAAACTCTTATTATTTCTACAATTTTCAAGCTTGTTACAAGCTCAACGAGCTCAAAATCAAGCCCTAAACGAGCTCCCAATCGAGCTTTAAACTAACGAGCTTTTAAACGAATGAGCCTGAGCTTAACACAAATAAGCCTTAAATAAGTCGAATTCGAGTGAGCCCAAGTTTCACAATCACGAACTGAGCTCTAGCTCAAACATGAAACCTCCAAAATAACTGAGCTCGAGCCTGCTTCCAATAAGTCAAGCCGAGCCCAATCTTCTCATTATTCGGCTCGGCTCGACTTGATTACAGCCCTAATTAAGTCTCTGCTTATGAGAAGAGTTCTCGCTGAGAAGCGGTTCTTGTTTAAAAGAGTAAAGCTTGGTAAGATAATCTTTTGATGTGTTGTGAGGTATGAATATAGAGATCCGGGTAAAGATCAAGAATTGTTCAAGTAGATGATGTTGAGTGGTTTGAAAGAGTTAATGCAAGGTGAAAATGAAGATGCTGGCAGTGATATATGATGGGAGAAGGTGTTATAATTGTTTCAAATGGATCATTAATTTTTAAGAAATTGACTATTGATTACCTTTACAATTGGCTAAGCAGGTGTGTAAGGTATCCAACTAAAGTTTTTTGGTTCCTTATAACCATTTACTCAAAAATAGGCATGACATATGATTTTATAATTAAGTTTAATTATATAGTACATTATACTTCATATTATAATAAAGTTTGTAAAGGCAATAACAACAAAGTGAACAAGGCTAAATAATGCCATTAACTTTATCATGCAAGATCCTATCTAACCCTTGCGAAATAAACTCCAAGTTTTGGAACCTATTATTTTGCTAAGAAATAAGTTGCGCGATTACTTTCACAATACACATGATAAAAAGAGTCCACCTTTAAAAATAGAAATTGATACGTATGTATTTGCTAATATTTGTGTAGAATTTTTGACTTAGAATTGACTTATTTTGTAGGTGTAAACTATCTTAGTCAATCCAATGAACTGATTGCTTGAATTTGACTTAAACTGTTATTTAGTACAATTTTAACTTGTTTTTACTAGATTCAACTCATATTATTTTGAAAAAATTGTATAAATAGTGTCTAAACTTTTTGATTTATTCTATTTTTGTATTTAAATTGTTTTTAAAATTAAGTATTTAAATTGACAAAAAATTTTAAAATAGCATTTTTTTTAAGGTTTTATAGGTTAAATTATTTATGTAATAAATTTTAGATTAATTTTCTTCTTCTGATATTTTTTTCTTTTGCATCAAGTTAATTTTCTTCTTAATCTGACACTGGCCTTTTTTTTGTTCTATCGCGGAGTTCACTCAAAAGGAATCTATCTACCGTGAGATACTGCCATTTGGCTTTGTTTTTTTTTTTGGCATCAGATTAATTTTCTTTTTCATTAGGTTAATTTTCTTCTTAATCTGACATCGGTCTTTTTTGTTCTATCGCAGAGTTCACGAAAGATGAATCTATCGCCGTGAGACACTGCTGTTTGGCTCTCTTTTTTTTGCATCAGATTAGTTTTCTTCTTCTAATTTTTTTCTTTTTGATGATTCTCTTGTCAAAATGAATTTATTAAGCATAGAGTGATTCTTTTTGTTATTTGAATTTATTGCTTTGAACTTAAATATATTTTTTTATTATTTTTCAAAAAAAAATTGAGTTTTTTTTTTTGAAAAAACACAACAACATGTTTATGGTTCTCCCCCAACAAAGAAAGGAAAAAATGTTAGGCACCAAGAAAGTCACTAATCAAGACTTGCATCAATTTGTTGTTGGTCCATTCAATGTGTTGCTTCAAACCAAGAAAGAAATAATTGATTTGAAAAAATTAAGATTGAATATCAAAAAAAGAAAGTAGCGACTTATAATTTTTTCAATAATGAAAAAATTAGAAAGCAAACTAAAGAATATCTGCTCTCTACCAATCAACGAGAGAGAGAGTGGCAATGTATTTGCCACCACCCTCCAACGTTTCACAGAAGTAACTAATCCTCTTGATATTTTAAGTTAAAAAGTGGTGGAGTGGTATGGCAGTGATTGCGACCCGGAACTATTGATCCTCAAATGACAAATCCACTCCTCTATAGAGACATAAATCCTTGAACAATTAACAAATTATAGATTTTTTTAAAAAAAATTATGTTTTATTACTTAATTTTTGTTGTCTTTGCGGTTCTGAAGGAGGGATTGAAAAAATAAATTTTGAAGGGTGTTGTCTTTAAGATGTTCTTGAGTCTTGGATATCCTTATGAGGACATGCTACGCATATATCACAATATGATTAGTCTTACTATGTGTTCTTATCTTTAGTAGTTCCATATATATAACTGGACAAGTGATACATATGCATACACTCGAATCACACTCTTAAATTGGTACAATTCCTTAAATTGATATAAAACTAATCTTAATTAGTTAGGATGTCCATATTTATGATTGATGAGGCTCCTTTAATTTATGAAACTTGTAGGAGGAATGATCCAGTTGAACCATGGAAGGCCACAACCTCTTCAGTACATGGCTAATGTTGCCTTCTTGACATCACTCTTTGTTGATTATCTATACGCCTCTGATGTTCCCGAATTGAACTATAGTCCTAAGTTTATTTCATTAGTTGATCTTCAGAGCTTTGCCACCTCTTAGGTACCATCTTCCTTTTCAATCCTTTCAGTTTTAAGACATACAGTTGAGTTATATTGAAAATACTTTGTTTCAAGATGTCTAATTCAACACGTAACTTGAAGAGACTAATGCTCTATGCAAATACTGTTCCTAATCTTGGCATTTCTGCCTTTTGATACATATTGATGTGCATATTATTTACGTGTCTTAGAGTTGAATTTTAATAAATTTTAAATAGAAAATAATTTAATTTAAATAGTTTTTGGGTCTAATTAGGAGTTTGTTTAGTAATTAGTATTTGATTAGGATTTTTATTATTAT
>CATIWM010342953.1:0-20596 GCA_949671775.1 Mallotus repandus | reverse complement strand
TATGCGAAATTTTCTTAAATGAGTTTTCTGAAATAGGTCCCAAAATAAAATAAATATAAAATATTTATTTAAGTTTGTTGGTTATAATAAAATTATAATTTTAATTGAATATTTTATAAATTCTAAAATAAAAATTTTTATAATTTATATTTGTAAGTCTATTTAAATTTGATCAATCTCATGAGTAATATTAAAAATTGAGATAAAAATTAAAAACACAAAATTTCACTTACAAACTATATAGTTTAATATTTGACTTCTAAAAAATAAAAACCAATTACACAAAAAAAAAAATATAGAAAATTTTACTCATGGTACCTAACTTTTAGTGAAGATCCCACTACGGTATCTTACATTTAATGAATGTCTCATTATAGTGATGTGTTAGGCCACATCAGCACCACGTGGTGCCATGTGGCTCCACATCAGCGCTACATGACATGCCAATTCATTAGCTCGGTTGGAAACTGGCTTCATGTATTTTATTGATAATAAAATGAAATGTTATATGATTTACCGCTACGTTTTAAAATATAGATACTATGATGAAATAATGATCAAATTCTGACTACCGTGAGTAAAAATTACTCCAAATTCGCTTATTGTAATAATAGTAGTAGTAATAGTAATAGTAATAATAATAATAATAATAAAAAAAATAAAACTACGATGGGACCATCCCAAAGAGCAAATAAAAATAAGAAAAGAAAAGAGAGAGGCATGTGAGCATAAGCTGCCAATAAAATGAGAATAATGGTACGTAGGAAACGGGACGGTGTTGGATAAGGAAAGGAAGGCAAGGTTGTCATTTTCCGTTTGTGGGTCATTTTAACAGCCTGTTGGCACCAGCAAAACCCCTCTCCCTCCCCCTGCCCAGTCCCTACTCTACTAACTAAAATACAACCACACTATAACTAATGCTGCCAAACCAAAACACAATTCATATGGGCCGTTCGATCAACACTCAAGATGGATCCTCTTAAAACAGTATATTTCTCATTTACGCCCTCCCAGAAAAAAAAAAAAACCAAAATCCTCAATTATCATTTTATGATGCATGAGGGAAGTGACGGTTCAATTCCTGATAACCCAAGTATTGATTATTAGATCAAAATCTCACGGGCAATAAATATAGGATAATTCAATTTGAAATTTTTAAAATTTTTACTCTTATTTACATGGAATCTCAAATACAAACAATTCAATTTAAAATTTTTGTAAATAAAAATATCAATCAACCTGCTGTTATTGACTATCAAACCACAATTTAATGATTGAAAGTGTAAAAATTCTAAGCATGGTAGCTTGTCTTGGTCTTGTTCGTATTCTTTCATAATCCAGCTCGTTTAGTTATCACAGGGCAATCAATTGTTGTTGTTGTTGTAAAGAAGAAGAAAGGCCCAATTACCTGAAATAGAATGTGGACTAGATATTATATTCTCATAGTGGAATTAGTATTGGGTTCCAAGCTTTTTCCTGGTTTGGCTCAGCCCACACAACCACATAACTCTTTAATTTTTTCATGCCCCATATAGAAAATTCTGGCCTACACTAGTTAATAAATCCGATAATTGAGTTTATAATAGAGATCAGTCTCAATTTAATTGTTTTTTTTTTATGACTTTGCTCTCTTTTGGTTAAAAAAGGAAGACTTTAGCTTTATGACTTCATTCATGAAGAAAAAGAAGAAGAAAATATGATAGTTGTGGAGGAAATTCTTACCTACCCATGATTCAAGGTTCTGTGTATTGTTTGCAAATTGGATCCTGTTGCACCCATTGTTTCACTGATGCTGGAGCAATTTTCCTGCTTATCATTTGAAAGTCAAGAGTGTGTTTGTTTATACAGAATTATTTTCTCTTTTCAATTTTTAATTTTGAATGAAAATGAAATGAAATTTTTTTATTTTCATAAAATATTTTTAAAACATATTTATTTGTTAGAAATTAAAAATTATTTTTCATTTTTTAAAAATAAAAAATAGTTTACAAAAGATAGAGAAAGAAGATATATACCAAATTAGAGAAATAATCTAAGATTTGAAAAGTAAAATTTATTTTGTTTTTTAATACTACAATAAAGTAATATATAATAAATAAAAAATAAAAAAAACGTCGTAATGAAAACAACATTTTTTCAAATGAAAACTCTGTGTTTCCACTTTATATTTTTTATGAGAAAAATTTTTGAAAACAACAAAAACTTGTTTTACAATTTTCTTTTAAAATTGTGAAAACAATTTTCAAGTGAGATTTTTGTGAAAATACACAAAGTTTTATTTTTTGTTTTCATTTTGAAAAATTTTCTAAAAGTCTGGAGTAGTTTTCTCTAAAAAATAAAAAGATGTCGTAATGAAAACAATGTGCTTTCAAATAAAAACTTTGTATTTTCACTTTATATTTTTTATAAGAAAATTTTTTGAAAACGGCAGAAGCTTGTTTTATAATTTTCTTTTAAAATTATGAAAATGGTGAAAATAATTTTCAAGTGAGATTTTTATGAAAATACACAGTTTTATTTTCTATTTCATTTTGAATTTTTTTTAAAAAAATTGAAGTAGTTTTCTCTAAGTAAACACAATCCAAATTTCTCCATTTCAGATTTTAACTCTCTTTTGTCAAATTTCATATGCTTTGTATGTGGTATGGAGGTACTGTATTATTAATATTATGTAAAATATTATTTACATAATTAATAACTAATATTTAATTTAATTAACAGAATATTTACATAAATTTATATTTTAATTGTTTATTTTCATAATATTTAAATTATTTAGTATTCAATTATAAAATATTTAATGTGTATTATTTATTTAAAAATAAAATACATCAACATAATTAATAAATTATTTAAAAAATAAAATATCTCACATGATTAATCCATAAATATTAGTAAAATTAAATATATGCCCATACATGTATAAAAAATTGTTAAGCATTAATAAATGTATTAAATTTGAATTTCATGTGTTTAAAATTTAATAAATAATATAATACCAATAAAACTTTTAATACATGTGTTAATATGTTTCTAATTTTAATAATACTTTTAATTATTAATTATGTAAATATTATTTTATTTTAAAATAATTCAATAATTACAAATTTAGTAATTAGATAAATATATTTTGAAGTTAAATTCATGATGTATATGTTTAAATTTTTATAAATTATAAAAATAATTAATAATTTAAATATTATAATTAACTACCGAATATTACATCTCTAAAAATTTGATATAAAATTAATGCAAATAGAAAAAGTTTAGTTTTTTTATACAAATATTTAGTTAATATGACAATAGGCTCCAAATCAATAGTATCACCTAGAATGCCACATCAATACCTCCATACTCAATTTTGACTAAAATTAATTTTAGATTATAATTGCTATAAATTTATTAAATTTAAATATTTTTTCCAAAATTTTACAACTAAACTAAAATCGGAACAAGTTAAAAAAAATTATATTTTTTAGACCGTTTGGCCTTTATAAAAAAATAAAATTATCATAAAATTTTATGTGGATTTATTATAGTTATAATTTCTTGGAGAATCCGAAAAGCATTTCTTTAAACATTATGGGAATTTAATTTAGCTTAAGTATCGTATGGGGAACAAAAGCTAAGCATCCGATGCTGGAAAAAAAGTGTGCCCCATCGTCTACGGCAACATTTGTAGAATTTTTAAGTCTACGACAGAGTCGCATATATATATATATATATAATTATTGGAGAAACGGATTGATATTGTAGAATATTGCGACTTTCACTTTAATTAATGGGGTTACCTTTACTTACCTCTGCAATCTTCTAATAGGAAAATACCCTGTCACATTACAAATTGAAAATCATTTTTTCTAGTTTGCCCAGGATATTGGATAATAATGGTCAAGTTAATAAAAAGTAAACATAAAAAATATTTATTATTTTTAAGTCTATTTTTAATTAAATTTTCTCAGACTTATATTTAATGTAAAAATTTAAAATATACTTAATTTTTTTAATTACCCAACTGACGTCCAATTTTTATAGGGTAAATATAAAATAATTTAATGGTGGGTTATAAATCTTTATGTAAAGTTTATAACAGTGACAAGAATTTTCCATCATGCTAAACTTTAATGAATTAAAAAAAATTATAAATATCATATGAATGGATTACAAACACAAATGTTATTTTCTTCAAGTTATATATCACTATTATAAATTAAAATTTTCATGATAAAAATTAGAGGAAATGTTGAATGCATATATAAAAAATAAATACAAGTATTTTTAAGTCAAAATGAAAGTCATCAAGCAAGTCAACTCTCTCTTTAGTATTGTTGTTTTGTAGAGACAAGTGTAGTTGAAGTTGTAGTCACATTTCGATGTTAAACTACTTGCAGTAAAAGCTAAGCTAAATTGAAGGACCATTTTTTCTTTCTTTTTTTTGGGAACATAGTTGAAGGACCATTAATCATTATTGGCTTGCTTGATTTAATTTATTCTTTTTTGAAGTTGAAATGAAGTAATGTTTGGATGGTAATGCCAAAGTCATGGGAAGTGAGTAGTAGTTGGCATTTTTAGTGCAGAAGGTGGAAGAAGCAACATACAACATTATGCTATGTTCTTCTACAAGGACACAACCAATTATCTATGAAATGGTGATATCACATTAGCTTGTCTGCTATCACAATAATTACACCCTTGTGCTTGCATATATATATGACATTAACCAATATGTGCACCATAAAAAAAAAATGAACTTCCTATTTTTTTTTATTATTTTTTTGCAATTTTACAGCAATTATTATAAAAAAAATTTTGTGGCTTTTTTACTGCAATATTGCTATTTTTTTTAAAAAATATTGTGTGATTCTATTTTATTTACAAAACTTCACTCTATATAAATATATATATAGAGGAATTTGACTTTATTAATTAATTGGAAATTAAAAATATGAAAATACTTAGTCATAAGGAAGAACTTTTATAATATGTATATATGCATACTGGCACATGCAGGGTGCACATGTCTTAGTTATTTTTATATGCAACAAAGTAATTAAAAAACTCACCTAAAATTAGCTTAATAGAACTTAAACAACTGATTGATATTTTCTTTTTTTTAATCATAGGATGAAATTTCATTAGTCACTTGAAAGAATACAAAGAGGATAATATTAGAAAATTGAAATATTCTTTTTTTTTCTTTTTTTAAAAAAAATAACCATACCTAAAAATAAAAAGATTACAATTAGTACAATAATTTTTTCTTGTAAAGATACGAAAAAAAATCTTATTTGATCATCTGTTTTTAAATGTATTGAAAGAGTTAAATTGGAGAATAATTTGACAGTATTCTTCAAATCTTCACTATTAAATTAGCTTAATTTACAATTTTACTACCCCAATATATTCATCCAAGCACCCCAAAAATGAAAAGAATCCACATAACCACCATTACAAAATATAACTGTAATATTAATTATAAAAATATTCATTAAAATCTGAGATTTGTACTCAGATCTATAATATTTGTATATTAAATACACAAAAAAAATGATGATATTTGGCCAAAAAAAAAAAAAAATCACCTAAGAAAACCAAGTTGCAAAGTGAAAGAAATGGAAGAAGAGAGAAAACTCCTTCAGAACTAATTAATTAATTAATATTTTATAAACATTCAAAAATAATTTTTTTTAATGCACAAAATAAAAAATATTCTGAAAATAATTAATTTACGCATCAATTAGAATTATATTGTTCATCAGTCAATTTTAAATACATAATTATTCTAAAAAAAAAAATCAGTAGCATGATGAAACATCAATATCACCTTATATTACTTGTTCTACCAAAAGCGCCAATCTTTTCCTTTTCTTTTTCCCTTGTAGAATATATATATATATATGATGACACTATTCACGCGGTTTGTGGGATCGAAAGGTGCTCACCAAATACCGCGTAACCTTCTTGAATGCTACTCTTCAATCTTCTTTTTTTCTTTTTTTTTTTTTCTTGAAGACTTCTCTTTAACTTAGTACTTAGGTAATAACTTCTTCTTCAACAACTACTGACTTACGGTTGTTCAAATTTGTCTTTTATTTGTTTCTTCCTCTCCTTGCAAATAGTTTTTTCAAGAACAGTAAAAATGGTGATATCCACCATCTTGCTATTGTTGGTCTTGTTCTTGGTTGGCTTCCTAAATCTTTACTTCTATTTACCTTCCAAGAAACTGTATGCATGGCTTCAATCTTTCCTCTTCCTCAAGAATAAAGAGTGCCCTCCATCCTCTACTGCTACAGAAGCTTCCCCAAAGAAAGAAAAAAAGAGTTCCTTAGAGAATTATGATGGTGATGAACGAGATAAGAAGGATGAGCTCAAGAGTGTGTTTGCTACTTTTGACAAGAATGGTGATGGGTTCATAACAAAGCAAGAGCTCAGAGATTCATTCAAGAACATAAGAATCTTTATGACAGAAAAAGAAGTTGAAGAAACGGTGATGAAAGTTGACTCTAATGGAGATGGGTTGATAGATTTTGAAGAGTTTTGCCTCTTGTGTGAGTCTATGGGTACCGCATCATCATCAGATCAAGAAGCAAGAGAGAGCAGTCTTGAGGACAAGGATGATCAAAATTTGAGGGAGGCTTTTGATGTGTTTGATAGGGATAAAAATGGGTTAATATCAGTGGAAGAGCTTGGATTGGTGTTGTCTTCTTTAGGATTAAAAGAAGGGCAAAGAGTAGAAGATTGTAAAGAAATGATCAAAAAGATTGACATGGATGGTGATGGAATGGTCAATTTTGATGAGTTTAAGAAGATGATGAGAAGTGGAAGCACAAAGCTTATTCCTGTCTTCTAAAATCTTTTACCATTTCATGCACAATTTATATCCTTTCTTTAACCTCAGTAAGCCTCTTTTAAAATCTCTCTTTATCTCTAATTTATATGTATAAATGTGCACTTCACACACATATCAAGTAATTTAGAAGCTTAATTTCACTATATACACCAACATCATCACGGAGAGATCAATTGCAGAGGCAAAAGGAGCCATGGATGGTCTCTCATGTCTAACATTTATTAGTTAGGAAAATTTGTCAAGGATATAGTAGTAGTTTGTAATCTTGATGTGTGTATGTAGTAGAATAAGTATTGCTAGGCTTTAGTTAGAGTTGATTTAGTGTGTGTGTTTGTTTTTTGCATGTAAATGTTGGACATTGATTTTTTTTTTATATATATATATTTTGTGTTTGGTTTTGAATTATGTGAATATTTTTCTGAATGTAAATATAAAAGTGAGTATTTTCATGGACAATCCCAATTAAGCTAGCTCATTAATTGTTCAAAAAAAAAATTAAGCTCATCAAGGTTTTTTTTTTTTTTTTTAATATCAAATTAGCTTTTGCTTTTGAAAGAATTTTAGAAAGGAAGTAGAAACATGAAAAAAGCAAAGCCTAGAATGATATGATTCTGTTTCCTTCTGCGTATTAACCAGACAATGATAAATGTTACTAATAGTCATATCCATTGTATTAAAAAAATAAAAATTTTTTTATTAAAATTATATACATGCCTCGGGCATGCAAATGGGAGAAAAATGTATAAAAATAATTTCATTCCCCGTAAACATTACTATTCACGTTATTACTAGCTAAGTAAATCATTATACAAATTAAAATTTGGGGCTCTGATGCGAGTGTTTCAAATTTATTCAAATCAAAATTTGGGGCGTTGATGCGAGTTTCAAATTTTTGAGATGTAAATCCTATCAACGTTATGAAGATAGATTTTTTTAATTAGCTTGGTGCATATTCTTTTCATAAAAATTAGAGAAAAAAAAATCTGTAATTTTATATTTTGATAATTTTCAATATCTATTTTTTTTGTAATGAATTAAAGTATATGATTTTTATGTTAGTAATTTTGGATATATTGATTCAACATTAATTAATAATGTAATATGACAAATGATAGAGTTACTGCTACATCAATAATATGTTATATGAGAAAATGACACGACAGTGTAACTTTAGCGATTCTCATAGTGCTAATATGACATACCTCAAATTGCTAAAGTGGAAATTACATACTTAATTTATCATAAAAAATTTATATGTAAAAAAATGTTAAAATATAAAATTATAAGGTATTTTTTCAATTACTCGGACTATTTCTCAAATGACATGAAAATATATTAATTTAAGCTAAGGATAAATACAATTTGTATTTTGAAAGGTGGAGAATTGATAATGGTGATAAAATTTCTTCTAATATATATATCACATGAGACAATGATAATAATGCTAAAAGAAAAGGACAATAGCCCACAAACCCAGAAATTATAGCCCTAAAATTGATAGTAACAGCAAGTTTTCTATATGTGATTTATGAACTCACTAATGTAAACATTATCTGCAGCCACATAGCAGGAGATTTGGCATCCATCCATTAGAAAAAAAAAGGTGCGAGGTGCCCTTTATTTATATGTGTACACAGAGAGGAAGGCATTGATTGCGAAGAAAGCTGCCGTGGCTAGTGGCACAAATGAAAACCTTGCATGTGTGGAAAGGGAATCCCTTGCTCCACCTCCACATGTCAATGGCACACTACTCAATTCAGGCATCAATAAGAGTGGTCCACACTTCTAAGCCACACACACGACTTTCTTTCTTAATTAGACAATTTGGCCCCATCACTTCCAAGTGTAATTGACCAAACTAAATTGGCAGCATTAAACTTTTTTTTTTCTTTAAACAAGTTTAGGAATTATAGTCTAATTACAGATGGCTTTTTTGTGCTGAAAAAGACAAAATTATACATTTATATATATAAAGCCTTTAATTAATTACTTAATCACTATTATTTCAAAATTAGAAACCCAACCCCATTATTGTCGTCCTCTTCTAAAACTATTGATATTGAAAAAGTTCAAGTTTAGCAGCAGATAACAATGATTGGACGTGCAAAAGTACAAATATAAGTTCCGTATACAAGCAGAAACAGGAGTTTGCAGAAAAGATGGATTAAGAAATGAATCAGTTATGATGTTCATGTTTGCTTTCACGTTAAACCCTTTTGTTTTTTATTTTAATTTAATAGAGTTTCAAACTTCTGACCTCTTTACAGGCACGAGATGACTTTTTCTTAAATAAATCAAAAAGTCAAAACCATACGATGCTGTATTTAGATCAGATCACAGGGATGCATAATTTAACGACAAGCTAACAGAGAAAATAAGGATGGATAGAAAGAGATACCCTTTTCTTTTCGTATTGCATATAAATTATTAACACGCCTATTAATCATGAAACCTACGAGTATTTGATTTCTTAACATAAAACACCTTCAGGCCAAGGCCAGACAACAACTTGACAGAGTATGCCATTTGGTTTAGCATGGAAACATTAAAAAGCTATGTCTGCAGCACCAAATGATAACACAATCTATTACTGAAATGGATCTTATCGTGTACTAGGATAGAATCCATCAAGAAAGACAACAATAGCTTCTACTAGAAGACATCTGGGTGGAAACGGCCTGAAATTGAGCTGCTTTGCTGAGCCTGCTTCAGGTGCATTGTCAATGCATAGTTGTTCACCTGGCAGATAATTGCGTCAAAGATGCCAACATGTTAGAGTCAGGAATTGCAGGATACAAAATAGAAAAGGGAAAACAAGTATTTCAGGAGTTAGAGCTCAACCTCCAAAGCTCTCAACTGCTCCTGGTACTGAGACACCAACTGCTTCAGATGCTGCAACTCCTGGCTCCTATCTTCAAACTCTTTCTGGCGCTCGTGCTGAATAGATACAGCACGCTTGAGAATTGCATTTTCCTGAATCAGTGCTTGTACTTGTTCCTTCAACATCAAGTTCTCCTGACAAGATGCAAGCAAGCACATCAATACCTTTTGAAATATTCAACATTAGCCCTACCATTTCTTTCTCCCCTCCAAATTTCAGATAGCCAACTGAATAAATGAAACCAACATCAAAAAAGAGATATAAAGGATAATAACCTGCTGAAAGCTTTTGGCTGCCTCTGCACCAGCGCGTGCACATATGGACTTCTCCAGTACTTCTAGTGCTCTTGAAGCACGTGCTCTAGCATCATCCATGTTGGAGGCACTCATCATTTCCCTAACAAATAGTTCTACCCATTCTGCACCATCCTTTGGAATTTGCGTTGATGCTGTTGGATCATCAGTTGGTGGAGCTTCTGCATTAGCTATCGCTATACCTGAAACAAAATATTGTTCTGCCCCTTAAGATACTGAACAACTTATGAGATGCATAATATGATTTTTCCACATTTTTTTCTTCTCGGATTGAGACTCTCAACAAGCTTCATCTGAATTGAGTGAACAGATGTAATGGGATGTGATGGATGACAGACAAACAAGTATCAAAGAGATCACAACATACTTGAATCAGGATTTACAATAAAATGAGTATGCATGCACAGAAATAGATGTAGATAGAGACTCATCCTGAAAATAGTATGAAGTCCTGACTGCCTCTTCAGTATCAAAAATATGTGTAGTTACTAAATGTTTGTAAAAACATCTTCCCCCTTGAGAGACAAAGTTATCCTTAGCACAAAGAAAACCTTTTTAATATTCATTAG
Source organism: Mallotus repandus (assembly GCA_949671775.1). NCBI lineage: Eukaryota > Viridiplantae > Streptophyta > Magnoliopsida > Malpighiales > Euphorbiaceae > Mallotus > Mallotus repandus. The sequence continues at coordinate 9,982 of CATIWM010342953.1, read as the reverse complement.
CTATCCACACATTGTTTCCAATATATTGTAAAGCTTTAGACCTAATCAGTAACCAAATTTCAGATAATCTTAAATCTCCAGTAATGCTATTTATGCACCACAACACTCAGAGGGAGAGGGCTGAACCAAACACTGAAATCACATTATGCAAATTTCACCTAAGGCACATATGGAGAGGAACGTGTCAAAACCCGAGTTCTTTTTTTTTTTTTTTGGTTTTTTGGTTTTTTGCTTTAAAAGAAGCACAGGGTCAATCACATATATGCCTAAATCATATTAGGCACATCTCATCTTAAGGCAGAGACAAGAGAGCATGATGAACCTGACTAAGGTAAGAACTAGCAGATCAGAAAATTTCAGAGAAAAGGAAGTGTATTTTGAAATGGAAAGAACAAACGAAATGCAATAGAATTATAGCCATACAACACATAAAATCTTCCCACAAACTTTTACAGGGCAACCTCCCTAATTTCCAACATTCTCCAGTTAGAGATGATAAACGGGAAAAAAAAATATATCAACTGTCCTATGAATCAAGTCAAGACAATAGCAAACATATTAAAACCAAATCTAACATGTCACTTAATCAAATGTTAAACAAGGATGACCAAAGAGAGACTGCCAAACCAGAATGTTTACAAATAGAGAGCGCCAGGGGAGAGGGAGGGAATAGGAGTGTTTTACGGAAAAGGATGGATAGACGATATGCAAAAACATGAGAACCTCTTGCCCAAAAAAAAAAAAAACCTTGACAATAGTACCATTTTCAATCAACAACACGAGCTACATGATATAAAAGAATCCAGTTTCCTGGATCAAAGTCATGACAGACAACAAGAAATGTGTATACCAATAGACATGTACTTAAAAATAAGGAATACAGAACAGCAGCAAAGTTATTGTATTTCCAAGGATCATTCAGAGCATCAAACAAAGATGGGTTCGTACCCACATGAAACAAAAATGATTTTAACACCTAAAACAAACAACTTACAATGCTATCCTCAATAAATTTGTAATATCAACACAACACACACACACACACACACACATATGTATATACATGATCATGAAATTACAATTATTTCATTTGATAAATACATACCTTGCGGCTGAAGGTTAGCATCAAGAATTACATCAGATCTAACAACACCATTAGATTCCAAATCAGATCTAACAACAGCATTCGATTCCAAATTATTATTATTATTATCAGCAGATGATCCCAAACGAAGCTCGTTCAAACTTCTAATAGCCGAATCCAAATCATCCCCACATTCTTCAAGAGCCCTCTCAATAATCTATAATCCCACAAAAACAAACAAACAAACAAACAAAAAACCAATCCCTTAATAATTAATAATGAATTCGGAACAAAAAATAAATAAATAAATCAAGAAAAACCTAAAAAAAATTCAAAAAATGAAACCTGTTTTTCCATATCAGGGAAAAGAGAAATGAGCTTATCGATCAAAAGCGAAGAAGAAGAAGAAGAAGGGTTATTAGAAGAAGAAGATAAAGAAGAAGGAGAGATTGAAAGATGCGATCTTGGAGGAGAAAAAGATGACGAAGAAGAAGAAGAACAACGGAATCTCTTAGAGGCGGATGCAGGAGGGCTTGTTGCGGTCAATTCTTCAAAAAAAGATCTCTTCCCGCACACTATTGCAGACATAGTTTCGATTTCTCTCCTCCTCTTCTTCCTCTTCTTCTCCTATCTAACCCTAATTTCCTCTTTCAATTCTCTTTTCTGGAACATACAGCGGCACCAATCGATCGATCCAATACCTAATTTCACAATCAATCACTGAATTCAACAGCTACCTGTCTATTAATCAATCAAATTATTGTTTTTTTTATTTGAATGAGGGTTTTTTTAATTTTAACCCAACTCATTTATTTTTGTTTTCAGAGAGGAATTGCTCATTTCTGGTTTTGCCGTCTCTATCTTATTTCATGGATGGACGATGCTAAGGTGACGTGTTGGTCAATGAAAGTTTTCATCTTCCTTTATTTATTTATACATACAAGTCAGGAATTTTTCGTGGATACAAAAAGTGAGTGCTTTTTTGTATTATCCCTAACTTCAAATGTGGCTTCATGTAATTGGGTTTTCTTCCACCATAAGCTTAATCTAAATATAACTCCATAATTAATTCTTAAAAAATATATATATATAACTACATAATTAGAGATAAGCATATCATGGACTAGGAAAAATCGTATTTATATTCTCCAATTTTCCAGCTAACCATGTCTGTCCCATTTTTATACATTATTAGAAATTATACGGTATCTTTATATCAAGCTTATAATTGTAATGAAGTTAGTAGACATGATCATTTTTTGTTATTAAATTTTTGTTGTACAAGATCCTCATAAGAGGTGAGTACAAGACATATTTTTTAATAATTTAGTAGAGATAAAATTATTATTTTTAAAAATAAACCTTCAGAAAAAAAAGAAGAAAAATTTAAAATTTCATGATTTTATTTCTAAGGCAGTGTTTGTCAATGATTCTTTACCTTCTCAATGAAGTAGTTCCTCCTTTTATAGTGATGAGGAGCATTATTTCAAAAGATAACCTGATTAGTAATCATCCAAGAAGAGACTGCTCTAAGAATTACAATTATTTATTAACATGCACCTGGCTGGCACTATTTCACACACAATCACATGAAGACTAAAATAATTATCCTGATAGATAAGATTAAAGATAGTTCACGTGATATAGTACAATAATATACTGCTTCTTCTAAAGTAACTATGACACCTCTGAAAACATCAGGATAATAATATTAAAAGAAGACTGTGACTAGACTACCTTTTAATAGGCTCATGGCTTGGCTTGGTTTCCTTCATCTCTACTATAATCATTGTCTGAATCATAGTCTTGGGAGTATCTGGCAATTGGCTTTTATGGATCAATAATTGCCCATGGTTCAGTAAAATTTTCATTTTTTTGGAATTGGTCCTTGGGCTAAGCTTGTTCCAGGTATCTGAGCTATTATTCAAAGTTTCTTATCTACAAGAAGTTTCTATCCATATCCAATTGGATGAATCTCCCATGGTGCATTTTCATCTGCTTTGCGCTATATTTTCTTAGGAAATTTTCCATTCTTTTGAAACTCTCGCCATTTAGAAGAATTATCAATATCAGATATCAAATGATGAACCATTAAAAATCTGTATGTTTGATACAAATTGAAACTGGAGATGACTGTGAATTCTTCTCTGATCTTTAAAAAAGACTTGTGAAAGATGATTATAGAGTGACATCCTTCAGGATATGATACTTGTTAAGTGAATACTTCATTGTTTAGCCATGATTTCCATCTTTAATTTTTTTTTAAACCATCTTAGAAAAGTGATCAAATATGGATTTGATTTATTTCCTTCTTCTAACAGCTTAGGTATTCTTGACAATGCAAGAGGTTGTAAATCAAAGGCTATCCAATACAAATGGTACAAGTACCAAAATAGGATTAATAACTCCTTAGGCCAATAGAAGTCTTGTTTAAAACTATGATCAAGAAAACTGAAAATACATGTGAATGGATATTCAGGGTGAAAACGTAATTTTTTTTAAAAATAATTGGACAATAATTTATGATTAAAAGGGACTTGTAGTCAAAGATCTATTTGAATGCTATATTGGTTAGGGGGGTTGTAGAAATATAGGTGATAGTTTAGGTGAAATTCCTTTTTCAAGGAATTTATTTGGGTTTGGTAGCTGAAACATAAAGATCATAGGAAGGATCTTTATTTTAAAAGGATTTTCTGTGGCATAGGAGGTTGAGGGTCTACTCAAAAGATTAGGAATAAGATTGTCTTATCCTTTGATATGTTCTACTTCAAAGTCATATTTATTGAACTACTCCTTCCATCCTAATAATTGAGAATAAGGAAGAGTCTATCCTTTAAACTATAACATTTTTGGAAAGGATGAGCAGTCCATAACAACTTTGAAATGATGATCCACTAGATGGAACTCAAACTTTTTAATTCTATATTTCACCACTAAGATCTGCTTGAAAGTTGAGTGGTAATGACACTCTGCATCAGAGAATTTTCCATTTGCATGGGCACAAATCCTTCGCTTCTTTTGATCATCTTCTTCTAGCCATATCACTCCCTAAAATTGATCACTTGCATCCATTTGAAGGATTGTTTTTCCATTAGCAGGAATTTGCAAAATAGGAAGATTTTGAGTGTCCTTCTTTAGTTGGATGACTGCCTTTGTTTGTTCATCAGTCCATGAGGGAGGATTTTTCTTCAACAACACTCTCAATGGTGTTGTCTTCTTTGTCAAGTGTGGAATGAAGTCCCTGAGATAATTTAAGATTCCTAAAAGTTTTCTGATTTGTTTGATAAAAAGATTATCTTCAGGAAAGTTTTTTAACTCTAAGGCAATATGCAGACCAGGCTGGTAACTTCCATATTTAAATTACATCCCAAGAAACTCAATAGTTTTATGGTTATTTATTTCTAAGGTTAAAGTAAAAAAAATTATTGGTTGAAACATGTAAATTTTTGGAAGAGAGATTGGTTGGATATGTGCTTTTAGTAGAGAGATTTGAGAAATCATTTTTTTTTTCCTTTTTCCACTTTAAAGCTTCTTGTAACAGGGTAAAGGTGTTGGTTTAGGTCTTGGTGGAGGTTGTGGAGATTTTGGTTTACAAGGTTCTTTAGGGGAGTTTAGTAGTGTTGGTGTTTTATAATAGCTTAGAGGAGAGTATAATACAAGATAATCATACTTTCCACAAGGTTATCCCAAAGTACTAACAGAAGGGTCTCCATCCTCATATCTTCTTTTAAATCCTTTTCACTACAAAACTTATTTTTCTTTTTATTCTTTTTACACTCCTCATCATCATCTTCAAAAACTATACAACAATCATCAAAATCACAAACATCAAAATAACAATGGCCATTTCACTTAAAAAAAGCATAAATTGGCCTTCTTACGCAATTAAAATGAGTAATGACACGTCTTTTTTCTCCAATATTAGAGGAGAGATCATAAACTAAGTATTGAAAAATGTTGGTGCTTCGTGTCTCTTCTTGAAGATTGTTTCAACAGAATCATCTGACTTTTTTTATGAAAACTGAGTTTGAACTTTGAACAGGCTCTACTGCTTCATACAACTTCTCATAATTTATGATCCATTTCTTACGGAATATATTCAAAAATTCATTCAAAGAGATTTGTTTAGGAATATGGATACACATTGGGGCATTATGAGAACATGCTTTAATAAATAAGGCATCATTCTAAATAGATGGAAGGGCTAAATTAACCACATGGTTTTAAAGTCTATAAAGTATTCAGTAATGCAAAGTTGCTGCAATAGACTATGTAGTTTATTCAGCACCAAGAATCTATATTTGAACTTTCAAAGTTGATAAAACATGTGGATCTGACAGGGCTAGGTTGTAGTTTGGAAAGAAAGTGAAAAATACTGACCCCGCATTCAAAGAGATTTCAACAGTTCCAATGACAACATAACAATACTGTTTATATTTGGAATTAAGTAAGGCAATCCTTGAGAAAACATGCAAACCCTATCTCATATTATAGGTTAATCTTAACCTTATCACTCCAAAGTGGATATGGGTGTTTCCTTGGCTCAACCAGGTCCTAAAAAATTCAGGAGGAATTTCCAAGGTTACAAATTGTTCAGTTTGTGAAGTGGGTGTTGATCAAAGCTAGAAGATTAGACATATTCTTTAATGGATAAAGAAGGTTTCTTTACCAGGACTCTAAATTATTGTTTCCAGGAGAGTTGTGTTTTTGAAAAAGCATTATAATTAGGGTTACGAAGAGGGGCTTTAGATTCTTCTATTTTTTGATCTTCTGGTAGATAAGTGAACTTATACAAGTAGTTGGTCTTATTTATGATGGATTGTTTGATAGGAGGTAATATGGTCACTAAAGTGGATTTAGTAGGTACATACTTATAATCACAAATAACAGAAGGGCTAGAGCTGGAAGATTCAGACATGGCTTAGGTGGTTCTTCCTCGTCAGGCTATCCCTTTTAGAATAATAAATTCACTCCAATGTAAAATGAGGGAGTAGTCAAGTGATAACTTCTCTCCAAAAACACTGTGAGATAGAGAGTTCAATTCCTCCCGTCATCGATCTAAAGGAGAGGACTGTTCCTACTGTATAGTCCATCAAAATTTAGATCATATATATGACTTCCTATTAATTAAAAAGAATATTCACTCTAAAAAAAAACTTGATAATTTTTATTAAATATGATTTTAATTTTTATCTCTTAAGCCTATCTAAATTAGGAAATCTCATTCTACGTGCAAATATATATATGCACACATGTATATATATATGTACACGTAAGCGGTATGTGTATACACATATACATATGGGCAATGACATAATACATACATGGCCCCCCTGTACTTATTACTTTTTGTCAGTTTGACATCTCAACTTATAATTTTTCCATTTTGACGTTTGAACTTGATTAAAATATAATATTGAAACTCCTGTCAATGCATGTGGCACGAAATAGCGAATTAGCATGTACCATATCATAAGGGTTTAACTAACCAAAAGCTACAAGTAGAGGTGTCAAATTGATAAAAAAAATGATAAGTATAGGGAGTGGTAGATGCATTACGTCATCATATTAATACAAACTAGTGCATTCTAACCAAGTTCATGTCTCAAAATGGCAAAACTATAAGTTAAGGTGTCAAACTGATAAAAAGTGACAAATACAGGGGGCCATGTATGTATTATGCATGTAGTGAATATGTGCACACATATTCATATATAAATATGTATATATGTACACACATGTATATACACATACACGTGGGCAGGTATGTGCACAATGCACACATGTGATTTGATCGCCTTCTAAAAGTAAAAGGATTAATAAGTTTATCCTTGAACCATGGAAGATGAACAAATTTTTTATCCATACGGTCATACGCTTATGCCTAATTAAATTTTCATTTTTATAAATTTTTTATTTGTAGGTGATAAGTTTTTGGTACAAGAAAATAACCTTCAAATAATATTAAAATTTTTTTATTATTTTCTAATGAAATATAAAAAAACAATTATTCTTTATTTTAAAATGTAGTGTTCTTTGTCCATTGAAAAAATTATCAAATAATTTTTTAAAATTTAATTTTAATCAAAATAAAATTCAAAATTTTATAAATTGTCAACTCAATTAATAAAAAGGAAAAATGTGCATTTTTACCCTTAACGTTTTGGCCGAAGCTCTTACAAGTCCCCTTCATTTTTTTTTGCTCAAATATACATGGTTTTTAATAAAATAGCCATTTGAAGCCCTTCTCTTAACGTGGGCTCTGTTCAAAATGAACAACCGTTATAAAAATGACCACTTGGCATCCATGCTTTAACGTTAATAGCCACATCAAATTTTGAGAGGGAAGTTTAGCGCCATTGGAAAACTTCTCGCATTAATGGCATTAACTACCTCTGTCTGAGTAATCCAAATCCCTTAAATTCCCCTCTTTCTAACTCTAAGCTTGATCAAAATTACAAACACAACTTGAGAATGAGAAGCGCATATTGAAGGAAGTCAAGGGTGATTAGTGATAGATAGGAGAACCATTGTTGCACCCTTCAGGTATGTGATTGTGTAGTTAATGAGAATCAAGTTTTGATTTTTGTTTGCTTGAAAGAATCTGCATGTGTTACTATCAAAAGCAGAAAATGGAATGCCTGTGTTAATTGTTAATGAGTGAAAATGATTTGAAGAAGTACCTGTTACATTACATGCATGTCTAATTCTTTTTTTTTTAACCTGATCTTGCAGCAATGGACAAACATTTGAATATAATATTTCATTTTGGTGGTTGTTAGTGTTATGTTGACAGTAAGCTTATGTATGAGAAAGGTGATATTGATGTGTTATATGATTATGATCCTGATTGTTTATGTTACCAAGACCTTTTGTATAGATATAAGAACACTTATGGTTTTAGGAATGTCGAAAAAATCTTTGACCTTAAACTAGGGAAAGAACTGAAGGAAGGTTTATTTTTAATTCATGATGATGTGATTGTGAGAAAGTGTTAGGATATATTAACAGATATAGTTGGGTGAGGGATATTCATTTCTATGCTGATCATGTTGTTCATACACCTGAGATTGTGTTAAAAATTGGTTGGAAAGAATGTGACTTTCTCAATGGGACAGAAGAAGAGTAAGTAGCAAATAATATAGGGGAGATAGTGAATGAGTGTGAAACTAAACCTGTGATAGAAAATCAACCTGAAAATGAACCTGACATAGCAAACTCACCTAAATAAGAGCCTGAAACCCATAATGAAACTCACCCTGAACCAGAACATGAAATTTTTTAAGAATTTGAACCTTAACCTGAGGTAGCCAATGGCCTTGAATTTCATTTTAGCACCCAATGTTCAAGTGCCAATGTTGGAAGTAGTTCAATTGCCCCTACAAGTAGGACTGCTGGGTGTCCTGCAGGTTATCAAAGTGAGAAAGAAGAAGGTATGGAGGGGAATGATGATGGGGAAGAAGGGGATGACTCATTAGAAGAGGAAAATGATACATCACCTCTAGATGAGAGGGTCAGATATGAGGGCAGTCAACCACAAGGTTCTTTCACACTTGGTATGACATTTGAAAATGGGAAGGAGGCTAGAGATACGCTTGCCTTTTATGTTGTTCTCTATGGCTACAAGTTGAAGTTGAATCCCAATAAACCCTTAAGAATTGTAGCCAAATGCAAGAATGAACAAGGTTGTCCCTTCATGATCAGAATTTTTAAAGATGTGAAGACACTTATAGATGAGCACAAATGTTTCAGGCACTTCACACTTCCAAGTGCCACAACTAAGTTTTCAGCAAAGCACTTTAGGAAATTTTTTTATAACAATCTTGCATTTAAAGTTCAAGATATACAGGCTAAGGTTGAGGAGATTCTAAAGATAAATGTGAGTTTTGCCAATTGTAAAAGAGTGAAAAGAATGATAATTCAAGAAATGGATGGAAGCAACAAGGTTCAGTTTCAACAGCTAGAAGCTTACGCTGTAGCTTTAAAAAGAAGTAATCCTAGTTCAAAGGCTGAAATAGAGTTATGCAAGGAATCGTTGAAGCAGGGTAAGAGAGTCTTCAAAAGAATGTTTATATGCTTTGATGCATGTAAAAGAGGGTGGATAGCAGGTTGCAGAAGACTAATAGGTCTAGATGGGTCTTTTTTAAAAGTTATTTGTAAGGGGCAGCTGTTGAGTGCAATAAGAATAGATGCTAATGACTAAATGGTACCCATTGCATGGGTAATGGTTGACAAGGAGAACAAGGGCAATTGGAGATGGTTTTTATGTTGGCTTGTTCAAGAACTTGAACTTGGAGATGACTTAGAAATGACCTCCATTTCAGACATGCAAAAGGTAAAAAAAATTTAAGTTTTTTATTCATTTATTTGTAAAATTTATTGTTCTATTAAACTACTTGAATGCCTTATTGTTTGTAGGGATTAATTGATGCTGTGAGCAATGTACTCCCTCAAGTTGAGCACAGATGGTGTGCAAGGCATATTTATCAAAATTGGAGTAAAAATGGTCTGTTGGTGAACTTAAAGAGAATTTTTTTATTTGTGCTTGGAGTACATTCGAGGAGGAGTTCAAAGAGAATCTAGAAAATTTTGGTGAAGTCAGTGTGAAGGTAGCAGAAGATTTATTAAAATATCCACCCCACAATAGGTGTAGAGCTTATTTCAGCTTTAAGTGCAAGTCCATCAAGGTTGATAATAACTTGTTGACCTTAGCAATAATCAATCTTGATTTTGATCTTAACAATCTTATTTTTGAACATTTAACATGTTTGTTTAAGTGTGTATAAGCTAGGACTATCATGCAAATCAAAATGGAGTTAAGCATGCTTTTGGGCTAATGTGACCTCCGAGATTCAAGGAAGATTTTAACAATCTTAGAGCTCTAAAATGAGGAAGTGA
>CATIWM010342935.1:0-55019 GCA_949671775.1 Mallotus repandus | reverse complement strand
ATATTCTTGAAATATGATGTTAGTCAAAGTTTAAAATGTAAATATTTCCAAAAATATCCTTAAATTTTCAATCTAAACTTAATTTAGTTAAAATTAAAATTTACAAATATTTTTAAAAATAAAATACAAATATTTTTATATCGTAACAATGTAAAAAATGTAGAATTTAAAAAAATTAAATATGGTATAATATTATCAATTTAATCAAATATTGAGAATAAAAATGTATTTATAATATTTAATTTTAATACAAATTTTTGTTAAATTTTAATTTTACTTTATTTGATTTAATTACATCATAGCTTAAAATTAAAAATAAAAATTTAATTAAAGGTTGTATAGAGAGAGAGAGAGAGAGAGAGAGACTAAATTTATAAAAAAATTATACCATTTTTTTTGTCTGTTTGAGAATGATATAATGAATTTTTGTTTATTTTCCTATTGGTTTGATTGTTGTGATGATGACATCTTTATATTTATTAGCTCTATTGATCAGTCTCTTGTGATTCTATAGTTTATAATACATGGGCATTAACGTTTTGTATTTTTTCTTTGGTTAATGATTCCTGGTTTTAAAATGTTGTTAAGTATGAAATGATAATTATAATTCTTTGAGCAACTGTATTACAGCGTTTGAATATCACGACACACGCAATTAAAGGCTATATTTATGCTAATTATTGATAATATAAAAATAATTATCTAAACAGATTTAAATTAATTTCATATTTGTACTAATTATTTATAATGTAAATATAATTATACCAGTTATATTAACATATTCATATTAATGATTGACAATATAAAAATAATTATACTGATCATACTAATATATTTATACTTTTTAATATTAATTAGTTGTATTAAATAAATTAAAATGACATTTAATTTAATTATTGATGATAGAAAAAAATAAAAAATAAAAAATAAAAGAAGAAAAGAATCAGTTAACAGTGGCATTCATGCATAAATTCAATAACATATTAAGGGCAAATATGTCATTTTATTAACAATTAACATTTCTTTTATACATAAGGGGAAAATTGTTTAATGAATCAAATTTAAAGGGGTTTTTAGTTAATTTTTGAGACAGGAGGGATAGACTAGTTTTTAGACCCTAACCTCAGAGGGGTAATAGTAATTATCCCTAAGATAAATAACAACAGTTTATTAAATGAAAATAAAATTTCACTCAAAATGGAATAAAGTGCGTCATTTTCTTTAAAATTTTTCTGTAAATACAAAGAGAGTGAGCATTGTTAAGCAAGAAATTGAAAAATTACAGAAATGGAAGATACAAAAAGCTCAACCAACTCATTATTCTTTTTCAAATAGCACCAATTCACCACCAACTCATTGGTTTTCTAAAAAAAAGATGAAGAAGAAGAGAGAAAAAAGTAATGTTAATGAAAGTGAGAAGAAAAAGAATACTTTTGGTTATGCCCTATGTGCCTAACCCAACGACCTTGATGATGCCCAAACAGTTAAAAAAACTCATTAAAGACACACAAAAGAGAGACCAGTCATCGCTGTCGTTGTTGCCATTTTTAACAACGACCTTGATGATGCCTATATCATAAAAAAAAATCAAGGTTGGATTCAGGTTTGAGCATAATATCAGTAGAGAAGATTGTAAGCATGAGTGATGAAAAAAAAATGTCGCAGAGAGAAGGTAGAAGAAGACAGTGGAAAAAAATATTTTAAAGAAGATGTTTGAAGAAGGAGATCCATAATTGAAAGAATGTTTTTTTGGAAAAGTTAGTTTTCAAGGAATTGATAGTCAACACATTTTTTGATATATATTTTTTAGGCTATTTGTGATAAGAGCCCTTTAAAAAGAGTACAAATAACTAGGGCTAGCCGTGGCTAGTTTCAAAATCGGCCCGATCAAAATTGAAATCTAAATCAGTCTCGGATCGGTAGGAACTGGTTAAGAGCTTGTTCAGGGCAGGTTCATTTGCTTATGGATCAGAACTAGTAGTTTTCGTTCTAAACTGGCCAATTTCAATTTCAAACATAAAAACTTTTAAAAAATAAGAAAACTAATTGTCTAACTAGCCGAACTAGACAAACTAAGCTTTGAACCTCTCGAACCTAAACTGATTGAACTGGTCAAATCAAAACCATTTGTGAACTAGAAAAGAGGTCAAATCCTATTTGGTTCCATATTTGATTGAACTAGAATAGGCCGGTTCCGAACCATGGTCACACCTGCGAATAACTATCTTGTAGATTTATTCATTTTTACTTAGAAGCGCGTGGTATTTTTGTGACAAAGAGCTATCCTCTAATTCAGTCCGTTAATAACCAGAGGCAATTCACAGTAAAATCATAAAAAATGATGACATGACATAGGAAAAATTAATACTTCAAACTAATTAGAAATTTTAGTCTTTATTTAAAAATGAATAAAACTATAGGGTAATCATTCGTACTTTTTTAATGAGTTGATTCTATAATAATATGACTTATTTAATTTAAGAATATTTATTTTAATTTATGAAAGAAATATGAAGATATTATTAATTATTAATTATTAAATTGATATTTTATTAATTTTTATATTTTATGTTAATTAATTTTTACTCTATTTAAGAACACTTGTGCTTCGTGTTATTGCAAATAAAATAAAATAATTTTAATTATTTTATAAAAATATTTTAAATTTACAAAAAAGTAACTTGTCGTACTTGAAAAAAATTATTTTCATAAAATATATAACTCTTTTTTTTATAGAATATTTGGTTCTTCATTAAAAATAATATTAATTTTATATAATAACACTTTTAATTATAAAATAGCACTAACACTTTAAGAAAAATTATATAATTATAAAAGATAATTTTATAAAAATATAGTTTATTTTTTATAAAATAAGAAATTAATAAATATATATTGATCATTTTCTATTTTATTTAATAATAATTTTACTTTCTATTTTTTGTTATAAATAAAGTAAAATTATTTTAATTATTCTATAAAAATATTTTAAATTTACAAAATAACAATAATAATTTACAAAATGATAGTAACTTGTGGTACTTGAGAAAAAAAAAATATTTTCATAAAATATATAACTCTTTTTCTTAAAACATGTATTTTTTATTAAAAATATCAAAATTTTAAATAATAGCACTTTTAGTTATAAAATAATACTAATACTTTGTTAAAAAAGTATAACTGTAAGAATATAATTCTATAAAACTAAAAGAGGCATTATTTTGGTTCCTTCACTTGTTACAACTAAAAGAGGCAGAAGAACTATAATGAGAATGAAGGAAGCAGATGAGTAGGTTTAGCAAAAGGCATCAAAGCATAAGTCAAAGCAACAAATGAATATATCATGACTATAAAATGTAGTGTTTGTGGACAACTTGATCACAATAAAAAGCACTATATTGTAAGTATTTGATCTGATTTGCTTCATAGATTTTCACAAGTATGTATAATGTAATTTTTGACAATTTATATTGTATGTGACAGTCATCAAAGAATAATATAGGCTCAACTAGTGTCACTTCATCTCAATCACCATCAAGTACCCCAATTACTGTGCAATGGATGATGGATGTAAGTTTTCAGTTTTATCTTGTTTTCTTGATATATTGCTATATGTTGTTATGACTCTTTTGTGGTTGTTATGGATGTTGGCTACTGATTTGGACTATTTCTGGATGATATGGAATATTTTCCCTCTTTGTTTGGTTATGCAGGGTTCTAGTCAAGTTACCAATGATGTTGCAGGGAACTCCTTTTCCTTTTTTAGTTCAAGCCTCTGCTCCTCTTCCAAGTGAAATAGAAGTTGCAAGGCAATATGAGGACCATAATGTAAGCTTTTGCGATTATGTTGATGTTTGTGTGTGTATTTATGTTTAAACTATGCTTATGTTTCAAATTGCAGCAATCTCAAATGAGCATAGTTTCCAAAGATGCTGGATCACAAGCTGCATGTCCATTAGTGAACCTCCAGTGAAGAAATCTAAAAGGGGCAGGACATGAGGAAGGGTTTTACCTTCAAGATATATGAATCATTTGAAGAAATCAAAGAATTAGATAGACTAAGAAGAGCAAAATTTTTATGCAGTTAATACAGTGTATGGCAAATGATGTTGCCTTCTTTTTTGTTCATATCCATCATAAACATCATTTTTCTATTTCACAGTTGAAACAAAACAACAACTTACCGTATCAAAATTGAAACATTAGCAGTAAGTCTATAAATGTTAAGCACTGCTACTCTTTGATATATTTATTTATTTGTTTGTGTGTGTATGTTCTGGCTTTTGATTTACTATGTTTACAAGTATTATAGCTTTTTCAAACAAAAAAAAAGATCTTATGTATTCTCTTATCTTTAAATCATCAAATGTAATGTGCAAGACACTCACCATAACATAAATATAATCATCATAACTTGCTTTCATTACATTCAACAAGTTACATTCAACTAGCTCAATAATCCTATCGTGATTGCTCTAGACCTTGTTGCAACTAGAGGATCGACCCACAGAAAATATTGATATCGTTGATTTTTTTTTATTATAAATTAAGTGGTTAATTCCTAACACCACAAAAAGAGGAGATGAGGGTGGGAGTTCGATTCTTGGTCTACTTAAATTGGATAGTCACATCTTTTACCACTTGAACTACTCGTGAGGATATTGACATCGTTGACTCTATCACATAATAACATCGATCAAATTAATCCTAATCCCCAAATTAACATAAATTGTATATTACTTTAGCCTCATATCAATTCACAAAAGCCATACCTCATAATTTTGACACCTTAAGAACCTCCTTCCTGCATTTGGTTCAGCCTATGAAGTTCTCAACACTGTTTCGATATTACAAAAATAATGAGGTGTAGCCATTTCCATCTGGGTGTTTCTAGCTTACTAATTTCGAACAATTTAGGACTTTTAAAAATTTACAGTTCAATTAATTTTGGTTTAGGGTATATTGACAAAATGCGTCGAAGATGTATCCAACCAACAAATAGATTCCATGATAAATTAATTTAAAAGAAGAATGGTTTGAAGCGAGCTGCAACAAAGTTAAAATGAGATGTGTTAGTGAACAGAAGTGAGAGTACTGTGTTACATTGAAGGAGAGAGAAACAAAAGAAGTTGGGTAAAAAAGTGAGCTGAGAGAGATTTTAATTTCAAAATTAATAAAGAAAAGAAGCAAAATTATGAGAGTTAAAAAAGCTAGACACGTGGTGTAATATGGCGGCACATGTCCCATTTATGTGATATGTCATGTTTCACTTGTATACCCTGTCACTTTTGGTCCACCTCATATACCACATTGGATGCCACGCATGCATCATTGGCCATAAAAAAGGCTATGGACGCTTTAATGGTAATAAATTCAAAAGCTGACTAGTTTTAAGTTACGAATTTAAGATTATGTACTATAATGATCAAGGCTAGGTATCAAGATAGGTATACACTTTATTTTTATTATCAATAAATAAAGAGCAATGCTAACTGGCTAGAATTTAGTTATATTTTTTAGTTAGAAAAGGCATTAATATAATCTTAAGTGGAGTATAAAAACTATTAATGGTAAACTACAGAAGTGCAATGTCCATAATATCCTTTTTAAAAAGAAAATTTTGAATTAAAACTAAAGTAATTGATCTAATCCACACACTTATTAAAAAAAGTTTTGGGAAAAAACAGAAAGGGAGAGAGAGAGGAAGAAAGAAAAAAAAAATAAAAATTTAAAATATTAAATAATAATTATAATTATAATTTTTTTTCTCTCTCTCTTCCTCCAATTCTTTTCCATTTAATTAAAGAATTCACAGCCAACATATACCCGTCACCTCGTGAAACCACCACCGTTCACGGTCACCACCGCTCACTACCACCCATCAACACAACCACTTCCCATTAGCACCATCATTACTGTAAAAATTGTTATTACTCAAAACCTCCTAAATCCACTACCTATCCGACCCACCATTGTTACCTCTTCCATTCCCTCAATTCTTGTATGAACCCATTTACTAGGCAATATAATGGATGGCAACAAGGATGCCCTCCAAACAACTTCTTTACAACTCAAAAAAGAGCATTCGAAAACAACACTTGCCTGAGATGATCAAGGAGATTCATCTAAATCTGATCAGAATGGTTTTGGATTTAATAGTTATACAATTACATCTGCAGCCAGCTATCCTTTAGCCACAGTTGTTTATTTTGCTCCTTTTTATATTATCTATTCTTCTTGGAGAGTTATGTATTCTGAAATGATTATTGTTATTGAACATGTTGTTGGAGCAACCATTCAAGTTTTAAAAAAGCCAATTGTTGCTTTTGGAGCACTGCTGGGAAATTTAGTGGGGAAGAAAAGGTTTGATGTTGCTATAATAATTTAGAATAGTGGTCCTCATATCCTTGAATTCTGTTTGGGTGTTTAGCTATTGCTTGCTTGCATATATAAGAGGGCAAGGGATGTTTTTTTATTTCTTTTCTTTTGTAAAATTTTGTACCTTCTTCTTCTTATCATCTCTTGCCTATGTCAATATGATTATAGCTTTAAGGAATAGAGCTTGATACCTGAGATTTAATGGGGCTCTTAGTTGAATGAAGTAAATGAAACGTTGGGAAATTTGCTGAAACGGTGTCTATACGATTTGCACTCATTTTGGCTAAAGAAAATTATCTTCAGTTTCTAGTTTGTGAATCAGATAGTTAGGTTTCCATAAAGAAGCTTAATGACCAGATGTTGAGTTCTTCTTTTCACGATCTTTTTTATGAAGATGTCCTGGAGCTAGCCAATCAATTTCCTTCGGTGTCTTTCTCCTTTGTTCCTCAACAGGGCAATCAAGCAACTCATAATGCTGCTCGGTGGGTGAAAATTTTTTTTTTTCAATTGTGGGTTAAAAGCTTTTTTTTGGGATAACAACAATTCCAATCCTATAAGTTATAGCCGATTTCCAATTTAGTCCTATAATATTAATTTTTTACAATTGAGTACACAAAGAATTTAAAAAATTAACCATTAATCCTAAGGCATTAAATCTGACGGAATGGTCCTATGTGGCACTATTAATGGACATGTGAGCATAGCCTGATTGCTAATGTCAGTTGTTCTCTTCCATATGGGACTGCCAGGAAATATATGTAGGGTTTCTAACAAATCAGATGGCGGGAAAAATCTCGCTTGTGACAATAGGACGCTTGTGGTGAGGACATGTTGGACAACAAGAGGTTAAGGGGAAGAAACAAAAAGTTGATGTTGCTCTATATTGTTTCTTGGCTCATAACAATCATGGTTTGGTGTTGTTAGTGTTAAAGAAAATATTAAAAAGCTATAGCATGTTAGCTATTATGGAATGACAGTATCAGAGGTTGTGTTTGTAAGCAAAAAAAGAAGAAAATGGATGTAATGAAGTAAAAAATTACAATTTTCACTTGGTTTTATACAGTGTTAAAGTTCATGTAAGTTTGAAGAAATGAAAAGAAGTGAAAGTTGTAACTTTTTGCAAATACATGTTACCATCGTTTTCTTGTTCTCAATTTATTGCACATATTATTAAAATGAAAAGTTAACACTTGCAGTATGTAGACTAACCTGTTGGCTTCTCTTGAGCTGTGTTTCGATCGAGTAACTGGAGAAAAACCAGCATTGGAACCATCTTCTTAGTCATCGGTGGCTCTGCTATTGGCAGCATTGGAACCATTTTCTTGGTTGTGGTAGAATCAGAATTTAGGATGCAAAATCTTTCCATATTTCGGGTGCAAAAATCAATCTTTTTGGTTGTGGCAAAAATAAATCTTTCCATATTTCGGGTGCAAAATCAATCCCTGAGAAGAATGGATCGATCCCAATCTTCTTCAAGGGCGCATGTGGCCACAACATAGTCGCTGATGTCAACATGAAGTGAAGACAAAATTAACCTCCTGAAAGGGCCTAAATCACAAACATCACTAGTTTCATTAAACACATTACCATGGCAATCAACATGTACAAGTCGTTGACACTATAAGCAACACTATATAGGGGAACCACTGAGAAAAGACCCATTGCAGGGCTCTTCATAATAACTACAAAAAGCAATTTCGTCATGTTGATGAACTTCCTTGGTCCATCGAATAGTCCACTAGTGCATCACATGATCAAATCTAATCATAGAAACACACTCACAATCCTTATGGGCACTAGAAGAACAGCTTAAACAAGTAGCAGCACAACAAATGCTACAATGGTGAATAAAACAAACACAACAACTCAAATTCTTTCCACGAGAAATAGATTCAAGAACCCAACTATGGGGAGCAACTGGAACCTTATGCCTAGCTTTGGAATTTTTCTTAGACCTAGCTACAGCTTTCATCCAACTTAAATTAATGTTCCTCCGCCATTGAAAAGCGGTGTAAGCTATAGTTAAGAAGAAGAAGAAAAAGAAAAAGGCTCTAGAAGGAAGCGCAATAAACCGAATTGGTGGTTTGACATGTCACCGCCAACTATGGACGATGATGACAAAGAATGAGCTTTTGAGGTTTTAGAGGAATTCATTGATAGCGTCTAGATTCTTAAGCTAATTAATAGTTCGTTTGCAAAATTATTATCATTTCTTAAAGCAGATTATTAATCTTTGTTAAGAGATTGAATCAAATATATTTTTTTAGAGATCAAATTATACTCAAAATAATTCAAAAATGTCAAGATTTTTTTTATTTTGGTGATTATCCAAAGTATATGTTTCAATCATATGGATGAGTGCTTCTACCAATCATCAAATCTTGGCTGCTGGCTACTAATCTCCATCAAATTCTGTCAAAAACTTTCCTTATGGCAATAGCACTTCCTCTTGGACAATCAGCCAAAACTTGTGTATTTAGCAAGTTGTGGAACAGGATACAAAGTACACTAAAACATAAGCCCATAAAGAGAAGGAGGAAGAAATCATTAGTCACTTCTCCAAATGATTTCTAGGACATATAGCAAGAGGAAATCGATGAGCGTATAATGCAAAATGAAAGTTTTTGATCTTGGGTAGGTAAAGATGGTGATGCTTATAGTATATTTGCAAAGAAGAAGAAGAAAAAGAAGAAGGGTGATGTGGAAAAAAAAATTGATGTAATAAAGAATGGGGTGACATGAAAGTTAAGGTGTGAATAAAATATGGAATGTGTATGGCATGTCAATAGGGGTGTAACCGAGCTGAATCGAGCCGAACTTCTAAAAGTTCAGGTTCGTCTCGTCTAAAAATTAACAAACTCGAACTTATTAAATTTTTAAAAGTCTAGCTCAAACTCGGCTCGGTTCGTGTTTGACGAGCTCAAGCCAAGCTCGCGAGCCAGACGAACTCAACATATAGCATGTATGATTTCTTATTATATTTGGTAATTTAGACTTTATTCACTTACTACTAAATTAATATTATATAATATTTACTTGATATTATATTTATTTCATAATAAAAGTTTTATTCACCTAATACAAGTACTAATTTATTTTAAAACTACAAAATTTATCATCAAATTAAAATTATATTTAATAATATTTTTTTAATTAATATTAATGCTTAATAATATAAATTATATTTGCTTAATGGAAATTTTAATATTAATATTAGTTTATACAAAAAAATTGTATAATTTTATTATGAATATCTAATTTTTATTAAAAATTTAATAATTTTATTACAAATATAATTTTTTTACCAAAATTAAAAAATTTAATTGTTTATATTATACTTATTTAATGCTATACTTTATATTAAGATTACTCTACATCAAAACTATATAATTATTATTATAAATATATAATTTCTATTATATTAGTAATTTAAATGTAAATAAGCCAGTAAACAAGCCTATAAACGGGCATGTTCGCGAATTGGTTCGCGAGTTGACAAACGTGCCTGTTTGCGAACTTTAACGAGCCGAACTTAAGGAAGCTCGGGTTCGGCTCGTTTAGTTTACGAGTTTTAAAATAAAGTTTGAACTCGGCTCATTTAACTAACAAACGAATTCGAATAAATTTTTTTCGAGCTGAAATCCAAAAGAATTACGAACTGTTCGGCTCGGTTACACTCCTGCGGACTAGAACTAATAGTGAGAATTTTAAATTATTATAGAACTTAATTGTTAACAAATTCTCTTTTAGGATTAAATTGTGGAATGCACCATACTTTTAGGGCTAAAAAAGTTATTATTTCAATAAATAATTAATAAACTTGCACATCTGTGTGCTTAACAACTAAGAATAGAAACAATTTTTTTTTTGGACAGAGAAACAATTTTGTCAATTACTATCGATGTCATGTTCACTTAATAAATGCAAAGAAGACGAAAACGATAATGTGCCGAGCGTTACAAGATTAATGAAATAAATACATAAATGGTTTAAGTTTTTAATTTTTATTTTTTTCAAAAAAAAATTAATTTTTATTATTTTAGTGTTTAAATTATTTTTTTATAATTAAATATTTAAATTAATAAAAAAAATTCTAATAAATTTTATAAGTTAAAATATATTTTAAATAATAATTCAATTTAAATATTTTTATTTTATATTAAACTTTATTTTTTTTATTTTAATATTTTTTTACAATTATTAGAAATAAAAATGTTATTTTTATTTATCAAATTTAACTAGAAAAATTAAATATTATTTCACTTTAATTTTTTTATTTTATTAATTATAATAGTTAAATTTAATTTTTATTTCATATTATATTTTAAAATTTAATATATATGAATATCTTATTTTTACTTTACTTTTATTACCATAAAATTAGAATATGTAATCTCATAAGATTAGAGTGTGTAGTCTCATTCAATGATAATTATTAAGTAAAGTAAAATTTATTTTTAAAAAATAACCATAAAATACACTAATTATCTAATTGTAAAATTAAAATATAAAATTTAATATAAATAAATATTTAAATTAATTTATTATTTAATATATATATATATAATAACAAAAACTAAAAAGTTTAGAAATAATTAGAATTTATGCATATCAAAATGTTGCAGTTGCACTAAAATACAATGCAAACACAGAATAAATACCATACCGTTTCAGCAAACACCGACCTTACAGAAATTAATACAAGTCACAAAAAAAGTTATTCAAATAAGTACTGCACCACTCCGTTGAAGATAAAGTTTCAAGCTTTAACAATGGTGGTGGTGATGGTGGTGGCGATGGTAACCGAATTCGTCCAATCCAAAGCAGCGCAATAAAGGGTAACAAGCTGCGAACACGCAACCCCCAATTCCTCTGAAAACAGAAGATACAAGAAAGCAAGGGCAGCAGCAACATGCCAACAATGGATCGTCATATGGGCTGTCTCCGTGGTGATGGTGACGACCCATGACCTTCTTTTAGCTGTTGAAACAAAATTAACGAACACCCATTACTCGAAAACCCATTCTATTTATTAATTACTAATAAGATTTTAAGACCACAGGCAACAACAAATCAAATCAAATCAATTGAAAAGATTCACGAACAGATAAAGAATCAAAGACCAAAATTTACTAGAAAGAAAATAAAAAACGAACCTGTTCCCGAAACTCGTCTTTTAGTCCGTGGACAGAGAGATCTGGTGGTAGAATAAGAGACTAAACGGGTAAAAATTTGTCGAGAATTGAATACCCAAAAGGCGAAATTCCTATCCGCCAAAGGGAAATTCAACTGTCTTCTGGCGAAAGAAATAAAAATAGAGGCGGAGCCGGTTTGAGTAGAACAGGGTTAGCAACAACACTGGCTGCTTTTATAGGAACACGAAGTTGTTATACATAACGACTGTAAGTCTTAAAATGTAGGTGCGAGTGACGGCATTCCAACTCAGCCAATGGACCTCACTGCCGCGTTTGCTTCCTTAATCGTGTCATTTTTTTTTTTTTTATTGATCTGAACTTGATTGTTTTGTATGATTTTTTTTAAATATATAAAATTCATAGTATATATTTATTTTATATACCACATTTTTTCAAATGTAATGAAAAAATGGTGACTTAACGAAGAAAAAAAAATATGAAGTTTGTGGAGTTCACATTGTTTAAAAAGTGTCCCTGTTTTTCTATCTTATTTTGTCGACATGAGGATGGAAAGTGTGGTTTGAATGGTTCATACTGAAGATAGTAAATTTTGCAGCATGGTAACAATAATAATAATAATAATAATAATAAATCTATTATGAGACCCCTGAACTTTGATACTTTATTATATCTAGCTCCTTAATTTTTATTGTATTTTATTAAGCCCTCAATCTTTCATTTTCGTATAGATTAAGGACAAATTAGATTGAAGTAATGAAATTGTACAACAATTTAGGTTCGCTATTGCTAAATATGTTGTTATGAAAGGTTTAGAGATAAGTTTTGTGAATAATGAAAGAAAAAATGTGAGGGTAAAGTGTAAGGAAAAATATTTGTAGAGGTTATATGTTTCAATTAGTAATTCTAATGACATATTCACTGTTAAAACTTACCACGCACATCACAATTTTAATAGAATTAATAGAAGTTATTTCACAATTTTATTATTTCAGCATAATTTGTCTTTAATCTATAAAAAAATAAAAGATTGAGAGCTTAATGAAACACAATAAAATTTGAGGGGCTCGATAGAATAAAGTGTCAAAGTTTAGGGGTTTGATAATGAGTTTATCCTAATAATAATAATAATAGATAAAATAGTGTAATTGATATATATTTAATATATATAAATATGATAAATAATAATAAATATATAAATAAAATATGTAAATGTATAATTATAATATATAAATAAATATATAATATTGTAATATTTCAATAATATAGTATGGTGGAAATGGGTCAACCTCATCAAAATAATCTCACACATCAAGCCTGAGAAGAAGAGTTTTAAGAAATTCCTTTTTATGGTTTGTTCTCCAATCAACTTCAATGAAGCAATACAATATTTCATTTGACTATGCATCCTTTAGATTATATCAAAAACGATAATTGTCCCCCACTAAGCATATAGATATTGCAACAGGAAAACTTCTCAGTTGGCACTGCATTTGGAATCTGTTTGATCTAAAAGTTTCTTACATTTCAATGAAAGGTGTCAAAAATTGCATCTGAGGTTCTCTAAGAAATGTTCTATCCATGAAAAAACCTCATGTTTCTTGAGTTTATCAGAACTGTCAGAAGAGATGTTTTTATCAAGGAATGCCACATTTTGATGAACTCAGATTGAGAAAAAGACTTCCCAACTTAGAAAAAGCAGAGCTTACGATGCAGAATCATAAAGTGAGCGGATGGGAAGGGTTGGGGTGCGCAGTCTAGCCACTGTCACCCTCAAGCCCACAGGAAAAGGGTAATGTGCCTTAATAATGCAATCCCTACAAGTGGACACCACGATGATAGTTGAATTCAGGACATGACATAACATAGGATTCGAAGTATTGACTTTTGTTTGTTTCATTGCCTAATCAGTTAGCTGTAGTCTCAAGTCACATCGAACTCTTCATCAAGCAATCTCTCATTCATAAGGCTTTTGTACATGTTAGTACATAAAATACATTGCATTTCACAGTTTAGAGACAGATTCATGGACATGCAACTGCAGCTCCAATAAGTAATTCACCTTGGTGCTGGGTAAAATTCATCTACTCTCGTTTATCCTCCTCAAGATCTTCTGTTAGCCCCTTCCTCTCGAGCATTGCAATATCCACACTGCTTGTCAGTGAGACACCTTCCTCATCAAAGTCATCTCCCATCTCCTCTGAATATGCATACCTGCACATGCAACACCAAATGTTAGCAGCTACGAATTTCCATGGCAATTGTTTTCTTCTGTTCAGGTCCGGTATCGGAAGTCAATATATGATAAGCTACCATTTTTTTCTGCAAATTATCTCCTCTCAACTGGAAAGAAACAACATAAATTTAGACTCAAAAGTAATTCTAGAAGAGTTCCTCTCCCGCAAATTTCTATAGCACAGGATAATTGATGTTTGTTCTATGAAAATCAGACTATTTCAATAAATGGTATAAAATCCATCGATAAGTCTTGATAAAATACAGCCTAAATTTTGATGATAATACAATTATAATAGCATTTACAATCTAATTGTATAACATATTATATCTAGATAAATGATAGCTATATGAATTGGACTTGCACTACAATGCAGAAATATCGCTCAGTTTTTATTGCATTGATGGCTGTAATAATTAGAAAAGGAAAAGGAAAAGGAAAAGGAAATACCAGCGGGCAAAGTGGCTAACTCGAATGAAGTACGAAAAAATACCAGAGTAAATACAAACATGAAAAGATAATTCTAGTGTCAACAAGCCAGTGCACTCAACCGTAAGAAAGTATAACTTGAACATAAGATTTTAAGCAACAACATTTTGGGCCTTCATATGTAAGCATATTTGTCATTGAGTTTTTTCTAGGACCTCCAAGGATCAAATTTTGAGAATGCAATGAATTTTAGTTCTCTACCATCTAATTAAACACAGCAACACCACTCTTAACAGTTTTGAGCTAGAGATCTATGAGATAGAATCTGAGGTATGATCCTTGCTACATCCAGTTGAGTTTATATGTTTCACTGAATTCTCCAAAAGAAGAAGTTGATTCACATTTCAAATGCAACAAATGAACAAATACCATTACCGTGTACAAGTGTTGTGAAACTCATATAAGTCCTATTAAGATCCTGATTTGTAAGGAAAAGTAGGAGAATCAAAAGATAAATGAGAAAGTCATGTCAAAGTACCTAGTAGGATTACGTGAAGGAGCCCAGAGGAAAGATATCACCCCTAAGAGAAAGTATGCAAGCAGAGTCCAGAAAGCAGGTATGATCCAAGCAAATTGCCATAGCTCACTTAGCGGGTCAGTTGCATTGAAGTAAAGCTAATTAAACACAAACAACAGGAGATCAGTATTATTAAATAGAATAACATTTGAAAATGTTTCACTCAATTGTAGCTGTCATTGCACAACCAAAACTTATTGATTCTCAAAATATGATGAACAGAAAAAGAAAAGGTATTACCTCAAAGCCAATCCAAGCAATGGAGAGCAGAACCGAAAATGCAAGCCAGTTGGTAAATGTTCGGTACAGACCTAATTTTGCCATATTTCTCCTCATCTGCAACCAAACAGGACAAAGAAGGAAAGTAGGGCCACAAAAAAAAAACATTTCAAAGTGTAAGATGATATTAGAAACAGCAATAAAAGATAAAACATCCACTCACCCCCCAACCCACATGCCACATTTGCAAACTTAATCACATCACTAGATACAAGTGAGGTGCCACCATCTTGAAGAGGTTCAATGAGATAATTACCTGAAGCTTCTCTAAAGTTTTCGCTAGTGATGAGAAAATCCACACTATAAAGCAAGAATCTAGGAAAGCAACAGGAAGCACAAAAAATAACTCTGTTTTCTTGGACAAGTCATTGATATTCCCCAGATGTTCAACAAGCTCCAGTGCCTCTGATGCAATAAAATATACCAGACCAAGAAGAAGTACTTTTGATGTTATGCCACCAAGTGTTGGCTTTACAACACCGAATCCCATGGAGACAACCAAAAGGAGAAGACGAGATAGAGTCTTCTTCACAGTGCTAAAGGTGACAGCCCACAATGTAATACCCATTGGCCTTGTTCCAGTTGAATTAAAATTGGCATATTCAAAGTACCGAACAGCCATTTCACACATTCCAAGTGCAATTACTGCTGTGATATGGTAATGCAGCTGTATAACATCCTTCCAGAATTGAACAAACCTTAAAAACCAGATTAATCCTAGTACAAGATAAGCCAAAGACATGATGCCATAAAGTTTCATTAGAGGAGTCATCTTTCCTGGTAAATAACCATTAGGATTCTTCCACACAGTCCTCCCCTTAATCAAGGTACCCTTAAGTTCTGGATTGCAAAACATGAAATAAAGATAGTACATTCCAGTACTATTAATGTGAATGGTTTCAGGCTTCATGTTAGCTTCTTCATTTTTTCCTGCAAAAGATGTTTGAATTCGCTTCGGCCATTCTGGGTTGTCTGACTCTTGCTGTATAATTACTTCGCCTAGTGTGCAGGAGCTAGCCTTAGCAAGCTCAGGATCACAACAGATCTTATTAGTTTTTAAGAATGCTCCTCCAATCCTCTCCCTATCCTTCACCTCAAATATGATAGCTTCCACTAATCCAGTGCTCTGCTGCATTGCATTCTGTTTACTGGCAGCCTCCTTTGTCCTCACAAAAGTGACATCTGCAAACCTGCAATCCATCAAAAAATGTCTTTTTAAAGTCTAAAAAATGCAATAATTTTTTAAATTGGATGAAAATTGAATTCCAAGTTCCCAAATGCTTATAATTGCTACAATTCAATTGGATTGCTACACAAGAATTATTCCATTTACGGCGTCGGCATCAATAACAATTTGCACAATTGAAATGTATGATAAAAAGAAAGTGCAAAAAAATCAAGTGATTTTAGCTGAACTATTGCTCGATAAGCATTCCAACATCATTAATCTTTGTTACTATCCACTCAATCGAAACCTTAACTAACAAATTCAAGATCGAGATACCTGATGAAGGACTTTCCTTGAAGAGGCTTATCAGAGGACGAAGAAGCAGAAGAGGAATCTTGAATTTTAGAAGCATAAAGACCTTCACTTCCGCCATGAAAGAAGAAAGCATTTGATCGAGGTATAAAAGCTTCGTTCTGGTACTCGTGAATCGAAGCAGTTACAGTTGTGATGATTGTTGTATAAATTAAAACTGTCCCTATCAAATACCTAATCGTTTCTCTCTGTTTCATCTCCGATTTTTTTTTTTTTTTCGCTTTCTGATTTTGACTCACTGTCTCTTTCTCTTCTCCTCTCCGACGACGCCGCCGCCGCTGTGATGGCCGCTCAACGAGAAATTATTGGCGAAGACTGCGAACTGATACAACTTGTTTCTTTTTGTTAACGGGAAGCTATTTTCAACGGTCAGACTCAGTGGGCTGTTAAACAAGGCCTATTAACAGGCCTGCTCGTTCATATGTCTTAGTATCTGATCTGGATTTGTGAAGCCCATCTTAACTGCTCTATAAAGGACCGCCATTAAGCCCATCTAATCTGACTTTACGCGAAACATAAATAATATATTTTAAAATTATTTTAATATGAATAAGTATAATTTTAATAAATTATAAATTAATTAAATAATTTATAAAAAGGAGCACTTAAAATTTTATTATAATAATTTTTTATTAATAGTATATATATTTTTAACAAATTCTTTTATTTAACGATATTTTAGATAAAGTAAAAGAAATATTTTTTATGGAATAGGAGCAATACTTTAGATATAATAGAATTATAATTTTTTGAATGAAATTGAAACATATATTTCTAAAATAAGAATTTTTTATTTTTTATAAAAAAATATTATAAAATTTAATAATTTAACACATAAATAATTAAAAGTGAATGTTGAATTATGGAGAGAGATATTTGTCAAATTTTAGACTTAGTGACTTTAGAGCTCTAATTATATAGATTTGAGTTTTTTTGTTTCTTCTTTTTGCCCTTCATTTCCATGTGTTCTCTAGTTCAAAAACAAACAAATGAATAAAAAAAAAAACTGATATTAGAAACAAATGTCAAGTTCTTAATTTTTGCTGTTTTCTGATCGGAAAGATTGAATGTCTAAATTAAAAGTTTACCATTTTATTTCTCAATTCTAAACGGTTATTTTAGTTTAAAAAATATTCTATTTTATTTCGATTGAGGTGACTTTTTATATTATAACTTATTTTTTAATTATTTTTTTACGATTTTATGAAATATAACAAGTATGATGGATATTTGAAATAAAAAAAAAAATATTAATTGTATCATAGTCATTTTTCTATGTGGTAATCGAAGAATATATTGTAATATACACTATACTGCACTAAAAATCTTTTACACAACCAAACATATGTAGTAATGCATCATGTAATATAAATCCATTCCATTGTCTTGCTAGTTGTAGTGGCCTAACATTTTTATATACAGTTTCTCGTTGCTGGCTTGAACCACAGCAAAAACACCATCAGAAGTCACTCCTTGCAACTATTTCTCTATTTAGATCCACTGGAATATGTCATGGATGAAAAATTATTTCTACCAAAAGATAGTGAAAAAAAAAGTCATTAACGCTTTCATTATGGGTAAATATAAAACATTCTATCACGTATTTATAGCATCTCCAACACACTGCAGAGGCACAAACCGTTTCCAATGGAGGTGCAAATGTGACGGCAAAATACATTAATGTAGCAAACTATTAACCAGCTGCATTTCTCTCTTTTTTTTTTTTTTATTTCAATTGAACATTTATTTCAATATAGTTCAAATAACCTTGTTCAATTTAGTCCAAATTTATATTATATTTATTATATTATTATCAAATGTATATAAATTTGATTAAATTTTTTTTACTTAAATAATATTAATATTGCCACTTAAAAATAATATTTAGATAGTAAAAATTTAACAATCATAGATTTGTATTAATTTAACAATTGATTTAAGAAAACGGTCAACAATAATATTAAAATTAATAATACCCGAAATCATGCATTTGATTAAATATAATTTAATAATCTCGTAATTCAGTTCCAGATCCACAAATACCATTGAAAAATTCACCAAAAACATTAGATGTAGAGGTGGTGGTTGTTGTTGTTGAGCTATTTTTATTTATAATCCTCTTTTGTTCAGTTTGGATAAGTGCACAAAGTTGAGGATTTTCGATAAAATTAAAATTTTTAAACAATATCTTTTTTTTTTTTTTAATTCCTGTAAGGCCAACTGCTTATCCAACTGTGTATTAGGCTTTTTCAACATATCAACTATCTGTCGATTTTCTTCCAAAAGAATATCCATTTTTTCTTCCATTAATTGTTCCTCATTTCTTCTATTCAATTTGGCTTTTTTTACGCCAATGGGACGTTCACTTGAAGAACCACTTACATCAAATGCATCCAAATTGATTGAAAATCCCGAAAGTCCAGGAGATGTTGGAACTGCAGAATCAGAACTAGGATTCTCTGATCGTGATGATTCATTCACACTGCTATTAACTTGCTTCGAAGTGCGGCTGTTATTTTTAAATTTTTCAAAATCTTTGACTATTTGTCACATGTGATCAAATTTGAAACCTCTTTTGTAATGTACATCTTGCTACATTAATATTTTTGCCCGAATTAACTGAAAATAATAAATTAAAATCTTGTTAGAATTAATATTATCCAGGTGAAGATAACATTACAGATAATATTGATAATATCAAAATATAATTATCACAATGAAATACTTACAATGTTTGCATTTGAAGCGCTACTAGGATGCATATTTTCGATTTGTCGAATGCACCCATTTAATTTTATAATAGCTTTCTCAATTGTGTGGTATTGACATTGCAATGAGCACTTGGTACGCTCCTTTCAACTTTCTTGTTTGTCTTAATTATATTTTTTTTCTACCTGTGAACAAAATTGATTCGCATATTGATAAACGCCAACATTTAGGTCTTGTGAAATTTCCACATATATTTCACATAAAAGCACATCTTCTATATGAGTGTATTCAGATTATCGAATTGACATTTTCAAGTTGTTTAAGTGTTTGAGATTAAAATGAGTTTGGAAAAATGAGAAGATGTTGCAATATGTTGTTTAAATTTGTTGTACCACTTATTTATAGATTAGGAATCCCTTCTACATTTATTTTCAACCATCAGATGATACACAAGATCATCTAAACCATTGGATGAAAAAACAGACAATATCTTATCACCTTTTTGAAAAACATGCATGAATTTTAACCCTTAGATATAGATAGTATGCAAGATCATCTCAACCCTTAGATGGTATGTAAAATCATTCTAATTCAGATGATTAAATTATTAATAATGTCATTTGTATTTTTGAATTTAATTAGCACTTGTAATAGACTATTTTAATTTTAAAATGTAATTTTATGTTTATTTAGTAAATTTATTTTAACTTCTTTTAGTTCTCTTCATATATTATATTATTTAGTTTAAAAAATACATGGTTGTATTTATAAATGTATAGTAAAATATGTGTGTTATTTTTAAAATGTATTCATCTATTAAATTTTATTATAAATAAATATATTGGTGTATATGGTAAGTATTGAATAAAATATGGATGTAATATGTAAAATGTATAAATAATATAATATTAGTAATAAATAGAAATATGTGGATAATATTCTTTTTGTAGTTGAAAAATAAAGTAATGTGTTGAAGTAAATTTGTTGTAGCAATTATAATTTGAAGTAAAATTTGTTGCATTTTGAAGTTATGGGTTGGAGATAGTCTTAGTAATTCGATAACGTTTAATGTTGCAGGTAGCAATATGAACAGTATGTTGTTGTCCGCAATAAATGACTAAAATGTTTTTTTCACTAATTTAATTGTCTCATTGTATCATAGGTAAAAAAAAAGTAGAACTATAATTTAAAAAAATTATCTTAATCTTGCCCATGATATTGCTACTATTGACGTCTATTGCGTTCTTTAATATAATTGTTGAATGATACATTATTTAGAATAAATCTAATCCTTAAATGCAGTACAATTAGAGTAGATCTTCCACTATAGCTCTGATTTCCCAATTGACTTCATTATATTGGAAGACATACAACAGGTCATTAGGGAATTAGGAGCTTCTGTAGTCAACTTAACCTATGTAAACAGAGATGCAAACAAGGCAACTGATTGGCTGTCCAAACATGATTTCTGTTTTTCAACAGGAGAGAATTGGAGTCATGTTCCAACTCTACTATCAGTCATTTTTCAGCATGATATATTGTATGCAAACTTTCAGGAGTGATGCTACTGATATCTATTATTTAACCCAAAAAAAGTAATTAGTGTAGATAAGAATTTGCAATTGAAATAATATGGTACATTCTGGTAAGTACTATGTTGCTGTCGTGTTTTTTTTTTTTTTCAAAAGAGATAATGGGAAGAAGTTTTTTTTTTTTTTTTTTTTTTTTTTTGAGAAAAGATAATGGGAAGTTGTTCATGGAAAAAGAATTGGAGTTTGTGGCATTTGCGTGTGTTCTAGACGTTCGAAGCAGAAGAAAAGGCAAGTGGTGGTGGTGGATATGCCACTCAAAACAAGCCCTTGACCTTTAGGCATGCACTGCTTTTGGCATATTACTCAAACTCCAACAAATCATCCTTAATGACCATCGCATAATGCTCCACAAACAAACACAGCCCAGCAATAAAGGGTTACACCTGACATCATGACCCGAAATTCCCACTATCTTTTTTCAAGAAATCATGCATCATGCATCGATCCCTTCTATTAAAGCCAGTCATCTCTGTTAAATAACAGTAGAGCCTTCCATCCCTCATAAATTAATACACAGAAGCTGAGCTCTACCTTGACAAAATCAGATTTCTCTTATTGCCTGAACAACATGGGTCTAATTGTTTATCTTGATACTGTATTGGTCCCTTTAAGTCTTTTCCTCACTGTGGGTTACCATGTCTATCTATGGCATTGCTTCAAGAACAAACCCTCTCAAACCACCATTGGAATCCATTCATTGAGGAGGAAAGGTTGGTTTCTTAACATGAAAGAGGTAAAAACTAAAATCCCAATAGCCTAAATTTTTTTTTTTTTACTTTCTTAAAATGATGATTGATCAATTTTCTTGTTCAAAAAAATGTAGGGTGATGATAAGCAGAATATGCTAGTAGTTCAAACCTTGAGAAATACCCAAATGACGACAATATTTGCAGCTTCAATAGCAATTCTTATAAACTTAGCATTAGCAAGTTTAGTCAACAACAACTACAACGCGAGCCACTTCTTGAGCAGTGCAGCTTTTGGGAGTCAGACAGGAAAGGTTTCTGCACTAAAAATCGGGTCAGCGTCTCTGTTTCTTGTGGCTAGCTTCTTATGCAGTTCTATGGGTCTTGGATTCTTGGTTGATTCCAATTTCTTGATAAATATCGCTTCCGATGAGTACCCATCATCGCCAACACATTCACAAACAGTATTCGAAAGAGGGTTCTTGTTGGCTTTTATAGGGAACAGAGTTCTCTGCATCACCTTTCCTCTGTTGTTATGGCTACTTGGTCCAGTGGCTGTTGGCTTGTCATCTGTTGCGCTTGTTTGGGGTTTGTATGAGCTTGATTTTCATGGCAAGTCTGTGAGTGATAGAAACAACAGCAATTGCCTATCTTAACATGAAAAAAATAGATAGAATTTAACTTGATTGCAAATGAAAGATTGAATATTTGTATGCATATGCGAACTATACATGGAAAAAATTGCTGTAGAAAGTTTGATTTACTGTAAATTAGGGACAGTTTCTCTTTTTAAATTAATGAATTTAAATTATGCATCTTAAAATGAGTTAACCAACTCATTCACAGGCAAAAATATCATCGAAAGTTAATTGCTTATCAATCTCCAATATTTCTATTTTCTTTGGCAATATTTCTATTTTCTTTGGCAACATTTCTGATTGAAAATAGTGTTCATGTGAATTTTGAACAAATTGTATTCCAATTTTTTTGAATTATGATAATTTTGTGTTTTAATTTTTTTATGTTAAAAAATGAGTGTATGTATATACACATAAATTGTAATTTTATATGTTCAGTACGTTATTTTTAAACTGGAAGAGAGTTTAAAGATTGAACCAATGACCTACAGATGTCTTTGTTGAAGTTATTCAACTTAGTGGTAAGAATTTGATCGGTTTGATTAGGCAATTTTTTTGACTAAATTGAATTAACTAACCAAAATATAACAAAATCAAACTGAATTGAACTGTATTATAAAACCAAATCAAATTAAACCAAAAAATAGAAAAATTTTATAATAAAAACCAAGCTAACAAAATCAAACCAAATTTTTTAAAAAATGCTAAGGGTTTTAGTATTTTTATATTAAATTATTTAAAAAATTAAAAATTAAAAAAAATTCAGTTTGTTCAAAAGATTTGGTTAATCAAATTTTTTAAATATAAAACCAAAATGAATTGAACCACATTTTAATTTAGTTCGGTTCAACAAAAATAAAAAATTCAAAAATATATAACCGAACTGAATTAAACTAGATCGGTTCAGTTTTCGATTAACTAAATCGGTACTCTTACACACCCTTAAACTACTAGGCTACTTATCTTTCCGCTTAGCAGATTATTTTTCAAATTAATGATTAACCAACATTTATTTTTTTAATTATCGTAAACAATTATTATTTAAACGTCTAATCTCATAATAGAATTCAAAAGTTCATCTTTTTATTTCATAATACAATGATATAATTTTCTTAAAAATTTAGAATAATTAAAGCATTAACTCACAAATAAATATGGCTTATATATATTATGTAAATTTTTATAAATTACCTCATTTTTTATTTTTCAAATTCATAATTCTTTATAATTCGACATTCACCCTTAAAATTTTACATGTTGAGTTATTAAAATTTATAATATTTATCTATAATAAATGTAAAAAATTTTATTTTATAATACACATATTTTATTTTATGTAGA
Source organism: Mallotus repandus (assembly GCA_949671775.1). NCBI lineage: Eukaryota > Viridiplantae > Streptophyta > Magnoliopsida > Malpighiales > Euphorbiaceae > Mallotus > Mallotus repandus. Next base: position 31,461 of record CATIWM010342935.1, on the reverse strand, counting down.
GCACTCTAATTCTATTACATGTAAAATATTATTCTTCCTTTCCGCTAAAATATCCCTTTCTTTAAACTATTTTCAATTTTTTATTTTATCTATTCAATTAATATGATTACTATACATATTTTAATATATATACTTATATACTTTTAATAAAAAAATAAAAAAATAAAATTATGGCTATAATTTTTTAAATTCTCATTATTATATTTAATTAAATTATAGTTTTAATTTATTAAAATTATTTAATTAATTATTTTAAAATATATAAGATTTATAGTTTGAACAAAACGTAAATTTATGACTAATTAAATTATTAATTCACAAATAAATATGGCTTGTATATATTATGTAAATTTTTATAAATTATCTCATTTTTTATTTTTTGAATTTATAGTTAAATCGAATTAATTTTGTCATAAATCACTATTGAATTTGATACGTTAACTTGAGTTTGATAAACTGATATATAAAATTATAATTCATTTACATATGAATGTGCTTTGGACTTTATCCGAAATCCCCTTCCATCCTTAAATTGTAATAAGTCAAAATATATATATATATATATAATCATTCTTTTTTTTTTTTTTTTTTTGTGGTATAGAAGAATATAACCATTCATCATTGAAAAAAATAAAGCATTAAATAATGAAATGAAAAGTTTCAGACAAGTGGATTCGTATCGTATCATATATATTGCAGAGGTGTCGACTAAATTTATTGCCTTTCTTTTTCATTAGTTAAAAAGAAATCTGCACTTAAAAAAGGGGAAAAACTCTGGCAATTGCGTGCACGATACTTAAAAACAATAATAGATATTTGACGTAATTAATATTTATCTTTTTTTTAAATAAAAATTAAATTTTTTATTCAGTTAATATTTAAAAATTTCTATTAAGATTAAATTATTTTTTTAATTAAATATTATATAAAAAATTAAAATACTCTTTTATACATAAAAAATATAATTAATTATAAAATATCAATAATAGGATTCATTTTTTTTATAAATCATATTATTAATAAATGAAGAATGTATGTATTTAATATTATTAAATATAAATAATTAAAATATTATTTATATTTTATAATTAATTGTAGTACGTTTACTGTTTGAAAACGCATTTTAATATTTTTACATACAATTTAATGAAAAAAAAGTTTAACCCTAATGAAATTCCTTAGTAAGATATGTATAAATTAGGTCAAACTTTTGAGAAAAAATATAATTTACCATAATAATAATCATAGTGAGATATGATCTACCCGCACTGCCATAAAATAGCAAATGAATTAGGAAAAGATGAGTTCAGAAAGAAGAAAAAGATTATCAACTATTTGATAAAGCTGGTTGACAAGAAAAAGCATCTAATTGACAAACACTAATATAAAGATTCTCTTCATTCGTGTATTGTATGAGGGAAGCCAAAGAATCCTTGCCTAATCTGCTATGGATGCATTCATGCTCTCTAGTCTTATTTTTTAGCTTAAATATTTCTTTTTTTTTTCAATAATTTAGTGGAGCCTTTTAGCATTATGATTTTGCTACTTTTTTTGTGGATTTCATCAAAACATGAGAGATATTTTAACAATAATAATATCAAAATTTTATTTGAGGCTATTAATTCAGCTTATCTGATAATTAAGAGTATTTTTGATTTCATCTATTTAAAATTTAAAAATTTATCTAAATTCTACCATCTATCGAGGAGAATTTCTTCAAATGAGTTTTATCACACCCATAATTCAAGAGAAAATAAAGAAAATTTGACTCAACTTCCTTGGTGTTCATCAAATCTTCTCCTTTTTTGACAATCAATTGTCAATATTTTTAGATTTCAAAGTAATTGGTGGTGTTCTTATTTTGATATATTCTTTGTTATTATAATTATAATTGTTATAATTATTATAATTATTTGTTTCAAAGTAATTTATTATTTGTTATTATAATTATTTCTCAAGTTGTATCTTTTACCTTATCTAACTTTGAATATTTATTGTTAGCAAAAAAATTAGGCAAAATTATAATTAGGTAGCTTTATAATTAGTTAGAAAAACCCTTATGTTATTGATGTAATTTTTATTTTAATAATGAAATTATCTTCAATCTCTGGCAAAAAAAAAAATCTGGTATGGATGCTCATATTGCTATTCAAGGGGAATATTATATATTTAAGCATTCACAAAGTAGTTTAAAGGCTTTTTTAGATAAATATTATATATTTAAGCATTCGCTAAGTATTTTCTGTAATTTCACTTTATCGCAAAATTAGTCTTATGATTTTGTAACATTTAAGTACATGTATCTCATTTTTCTTAAATTTTATTATCCTATTTTTAGTTAAAAAATTACACAGTTAAATTGATGATAAATTATATATAAAATAAACTGAATATTCCTATTTTTAGCAAAAGCAAAAGAATACTTTAGTATTCTTCTAAATAATATTGTTTAAAATCTATACTTTAATGTTAATATAATTTTTTAATAATAAAATCATATATTGAATGATATAGCATTCAACTAAATATTAGTTAATAAGGTAGAAAAGTGTAACAAAAATAAAATATATGTATTTAAATGTTAAAAAAACTAGTTTTGTTATATGGCAAAACCATAAGAATTAAAATTGGAATGTATAATTTAAATTTTATATCATACCATATAATATTGTTTATAAATAGAAATGCAAAAACTCCGATAAATTTGTAAAATTTCTAACACTAGCATGACATTGAGTTTTCGGCCCTGGTAAATTTTTTAGTTTTATTTTTTTTTTTATTATTTTTCACCTTATTTGAAAAGAGAAAAGTTTTTTTTTTTTTTTTTGTGTAATATGTAATTGTGCTAAGATAATTTCATCTTTCCAGTGATAACAAAAAATTTCATCTTTCCAGTGATAACAAAAATTACCTTCAAAAGTAATTCATTTCCATTATTTATATGAGTTTATGAACATGCTTAATGGAATAAAATCATGATTAAAGCTCATTTAAACAAAACAATAATTATGATTAAACCAATAAATTTTAGAATCAGTTAATAAGAGTTGTTCTTACCGAAGGCCTTATTCGGTTCAATTCCACTAAAAAATTCATTTCATTTGGAACAAATGAATTTTTATTAAAGAAGTGTATTTGGTTTATATGAATAGTTTGTGGAATTTATTTCAAATGAATTTCATATTATATTATATTGTATTTGGTATAAATATAGAATTCAAATTAATTTTAATTTTAGTTAAAAATACCTTTTTAAATAAATTATGTTTTTATCTTCTTTTTTAATTTTATATTACATTCTTAAAAGTATGATTATTTAACATTCAAATTAATAATTAACTTCTTTTAAAATATTTATTTAATTTTTTAAATATTTATTTTTAATTATACTTTTAAATTAATGTTCCAAATTATAAATTTTAATTTAAAAAAACTTAGAATGTGACCTTCGTTTAACACATATCACATCATATATGATTGCCAATGGCTGATTTGATACTAAAACCAGGATAAATGTGTGTCATAGACATCACCAGGCACAAGCACGAGCACATATTGGTATAATTCTTTAAGAATACCATCAAAATTTGACGGCATGATCACACCAAAGCAATGGAATTAACATATATAAAATTCTATATATACACATTAATAATGATCACACCAAAGCAATGGAATTAACATGTATAAAATTCTATATATACACATTAATAATGTATTCCGGTGAAAATTGGAATTTGATATACAAGAGAAAAGAAGCTAAGGTTGTCCAACAAGTCCTGGTTTGACATAAGCTATCAGTAAACGAGAGAGGTACTTAGAGAGGTGCGTAGCTAAGCCATTAACCAGAAAGAAAGGAAAGAGATAGTGAGAGATGAGTTTTTTTCAAATATAAAAATAATGAGGATATTTTAGTTATTTTAGAAATATAATTTTTAAAATTATGAAATTTATTTGCAAATTTTACCAAATTTATTAGAATTTCATCTAATTATAATGAATTTCACAAATTTAAAAATACGGAATTGCAAATAAATTTTATAAGTTATTCATTTAAACAAAACACACAATATTTGAGATTTCAAATAAATTTTACAAAATTTTATAGAATTCATTTATACCAAACACACTCTAAATATTGTATTAGATTTGAGCCATAGAATATGCAGTCACATTAAATTAATTGTTGAAAAATTTTATTGTTCTTACAGTCTTATTCAGATATAAAATCCAATAAAATCTAGATATTGATAATTTAGATGAAAAACAACACAATTAAAACAAAACCTTACTAACAAAAAATTAGTTAAAATTACTCTGTGCACTAATTTTTACCTAAATATTTTCAATATACATTTATTTTTCCTGTTTTTCACATGACATGTTTTTTTTATATAGTTTTACGTTTTTTTCTCTTCATTTTTCTGATTTCTGCTTTTTTTGTTGCTTTGTTTTCTTCATCTTTTATCTATCTCTTCATTTTCTTCCCTCTATTCTCTTCATCTTTTCTCTCAATCTAAAACTGCTCTAAGTAACTATAGATTAATTAAGATTTTTTACATGCAAATCCATAAACTTTCAAATTAAATTTTTTTATTACATCTTATAAATCTCTAGTTTTCCATCTTGTTTGTTATTTTTTGTGCGTATTGATAACCACCGTCTTACAATTGAATCATAATATGTATGTGTTAATTTTCATTATTTTTGGTTATTAATACTTGGGATACTTTTGAATTCTCTTCTTCTTCTTCTTATGATTCTATTTCGATTAGGCTTTTATTCTGATTCTTTTTCCATTAGATTAGCTTGAAAAAATTTAAAACATTATTTGTTATTTTATCTTGATGTTTCAGCAGTTATTTTTTATTATTTTAGGTTGTTTTTAGGTTTTTTTTGTTTGTTATTTTTTTTTTCATGGAATTCACTTGAAAAAATCTAAAGTGTCATTTGTTCTTTTTTTTATTGTTTCGATTGTTTTCGTAGTTGTTTTAGTTGTTTTTGTTATTTTTGGTACATGAAAGTAACTATCATAATTTTGAAATAAATATTATCAAATATCATTTTTTTTTAAAAAAAAACTGTATTTAAATTTTTTTTTCTTTTTTAATTATTTCTCAAAAAGTTATGTATTTTGATGCATAATGGAAAACTTTTAGCTAGTACATAGGCTAGTATCATCCAATATTGCATTCAATATTTTTTTTTTGGGCTCAAAGTGATTTCATTAATATTAAAGAACAGTACATGAGATTTTAAATCCAATGGATTGAACTCAAACAAAACCGAAAAGGCCCAAAATTCTTTAAAAATTCTAGCAAACAAAAAAGAAATACAATGAGATTAATTGATATCAAAACATTCGTACCGCCATCTTCTTCTTTCCTTTCTTGATGTTTGTATCCCTGAAGATTTAGACCAAATAAGCACATTTGTTGACAATATAAATCTAAGAAAGATAGACTACAATATATAGGGAAGGTTATCAGGTAAAGAGAGAGGAGAAAAATCCCTCAAATAGCTAACAAATAATTATTCAAACACTCATATTTATTCTACATCTTGGAGATGAGGCAACAAGAAACCTCAAGGGTTGTTTAATTTTAGAAAATGTTTTATATTTTTCTTTTCTAGTTTTTTTTTTATTTTTCATTTTTCAAAATAAAAAACATAAAAATAGAAAATCAATTTATTTGTTATTTTTATTTTACAATTTTTTCATATTCTCATAATTTTTTTGATGAAATTTATTATAATAATTTTTTATTTTAATATAATAATTATTGTGATTCATATGATAGTGTTTAATTTTAAATTTATTTATTTTATAAAAAATTAAAGCATGCATATTTAATTAATTTCAATTTGAAGTCATGAGACTGTAGTAGTGGTAGTGGTGGTGGTTGTGGAGGTAACGAAAGTTGTGGAGGTGGTGGAGGTTGTGGCGAGGGTGTCGGCAGTAGTGGTGATACAACTATTGTATTAGGAAGCTGTGATGGTGGTGGTGCAAAGGTAGCGACGGTGGCAGTAGTGTTGTTGTAACCACTATGTTAGGAGGTTGTGGTAAAGGTGATGAAGGTTATGGTAGTAGTGGAGATAGTGAAGGTTATGGTAGTGGTGGTGGTTGTGAAAGTTATGGTGGTGGTTGTGGAGGTTGTTGTGGTGGTGGAAGTGGTGGAGGTAAGAAAGGTTATGCTGATGGAGGTGATGGTGGTGGATGTGGTGGTAGTGAAGGTGGTGGTGGGGGGGAAGGTGGTGGTAGTGGTGGTTGAGGTAGTAGCAAAGCTGGTGGTGGTAGTATCGAAGGTTGGGGTGGTAGTAGTGGTTAAGAAGGTTGTAGTAAATGTCAAAATATTAATTGAAAATTTTGAAATACATGTTTTATTAGTTTTCTAAAACCTTTTATAATTTGAAAAATTTGAATTTGAAATATAATTTTCTAGTTTTCTAAATTAGAAAATATCATAACTAAACAATAACTTCTTATGGACACCCTCGATTTGAGGCCTGTAACGAAAATCCAGTGATGAGGTAATATAAATTTTGAATGTAAGAGGCTCTGATTCGTTATCTGAAATGAACTCGAAAACCCAAAGATGCCAAACCTAGGGCCACAAACACCTAAACCAAACAATTGAAGTTCCTAGCCCAAACTTTTAAGCCCATTGGCCCGTGGCCCAAGCCCAGACCTAGGGCTGAAGAGGGGATCTCCTCTTCGACTTAGGCTCGAAGAGACGAAACCTCTTCAAAAAGGCGACACCTCTTCAAAGAGGCGGCACCTCTTCAAAAAGGCGATGCCTCTTTTGTGGCTGACCTATTTTGCATTAAATGCATTTTTGGCTTTATTACACAAAAAGTCGACCTACATATCTCTAGCCTGCAGATTTGTGCGGGAAGATATGACTTCAAATGCAGTAATGAGTTGGAAAAAGATAGGAGAATTATGAAAAATCATTATTTTTTTGTCCTAACTTAGTTTTTGGGAATTGAGAAGGAAAAGGAGAGGGGAGCTTAAATAGAGGTCTTGAGGGGGCTAAAAAAAAGAGGAGAGGTTAGAGACTGAAAATGATAGCAAAAAAAAAACTAAGAAAAGAAAAGAGGAATTTTGAGAAAAAGAAAGAGGAAAAGAGGAAGAGGGAGAAGAAACAAGTTTTAGTAAAAGAGAGCTCATTTTTCTTGAAGAATAAGAAGGTTCTCATGCATTCAAAGACTCAAATCAACAAACCAAGCTGTGAGGGCTCAGTTAGAAATATCAGGGTGGTTCATTCAGTAAGAATTATTATTTTTAAATTTTGAATTCTTGCCCTTTTTATAGAAACCTCATTTCTTGACTTTAATAACTTGTTGTTAAGTTTTGATGCATTGAATGTTATGTGGAAGGCATGATTGTGTGAAATATTGAAGTGTTAGTGGTAAATTTATTTTTACTTTACATCTAATTCAGCTTACTTAGGATTCAAGCAACATGTGAGTTGTTGTGTTCCTATTGAAGAGACGTCGCCCCTTTGTAAAGAGGCGATGCCTCTTAACCAAGAGGTAATGATTCTTTGAAGAGGCAATCGCCTCTCTACCAGAGTCTTGTACAAGTCTGCTTTGTTTTGGTATCCTTTTGGTTTACTTTCGATTTTTGATACGTTTCTGCTATTTTGTGTCTTCAATTTTGCATGAGATGGCCATGACATCATATGTGTTCAAGTAATAAATCCATGTATAGATGGATATTCATGCCTATTGTATGCAAATTTAAATTCAATTTCTTTTATAAATAAATTATTGTTTTAAAACGGAACTAATCATTGTTTGTTGTAGGGATTTCTCGGTGATTTATCATTACTAATTAATTAGTGTATTAATTAGTTCTTAAGAGGTTTTATTTGAATTCATTATTGTGGTAATTGTATAAAGTGTTGTAATCTTTAATCGTTTCCCTATTTTTTTTTAATGTATGATTGTAAATTCATTATTATTTGCCTTGAATGTCAAGGTAATAAGCATGTAAATGGGATTAATGTGTAAACTTAAACTAAAGTGAAAAGTAAAAAATGATTGCAATCCACACAGTAAATAAGGAAATAATTAAATAATCAAAAGTAATAAAATAAAAAAGCACATGTGGAGGCCAACCGCAAGGTTGGGTGGGCATTCAAAGGCCCACACCCAGTTTCCAAATCTGATCTCTGATGACGGCTTCTGGGAACCTCCGTGGAATCTAGTTGTATAATATGCCCCGACTTTCATTTGGGTGGCGACTCCATCTCCATCTTGGGTCCTAAGCCCATTATGTATTTCCTAGTAGGCTCTGAACTTGCACAGTGTCGTGGTTGCCAAACACTTGGGCGTGCGACTAACCCCACCGCCTAAAGTGGCGACTCCACTGGGGATAGAGAAATTGATTCCAGTGTTTTGTAATTTATCATCTTTGATTATTTCTTTATTTCCTTTGCATTTGTTGCATTCACGACACATTTTCACACAATGTGCACACCAGTCCCAAATAACCCAACAATAGTCTTTGCTTCATTGCCTATGTTTCACTCAAACCTGGTGATGAAGTATTCGATTATTATCACTCATAGCATGTACCTATCCATGTCGCATGGACCCTTAAGTGGGGAGACGTAACGGGAGTATATAGCTATGGGAGCCAAAGATTTTTACCCTTGACTTAGCTCATGTAATGACCTAGCAACTTCCACTAAGATTTTTCTAAATGTGTAAGATTTATGCCATTTAGTAATCCTTGTAATAAAGCTCGAGCCCATTTACAAGTGGACTGTGCCAAAGTTGGGTCTTTCATGCCCACTATGGCCTATTAAAATGGACTTTAGTTTAATTCAAAAGAATTGCTACTTGTCCACTTCGTTTTGAGAGTTCTTTTGCATACATCAGTTTTAATATCCCCTTTGATAATTGAAACCCGGCCAATAATCCTAGGAAAAGGAACTCGCCGTTGAATGCACGTGTGGGAGAAATAAGGGTGGAGATACTGCTTGAAGAGCTTTGTCTTGTTATGTGTAAATAAAATATATGCTTATTTATTTCTTTAAATGTTAAGGTGAACCTACATATCATGCATACACATTATGCATATCTCTAAAATGTGGTGGTTGCAGATATAGATCTAAATCAATCATCCGCTTGGATACGCTCCAACACCGGTTGTTTAGTTAGAATGTTGAAAGAAATAACATCACCGAGTTTTGATCTTGAATGTTTTACGGTAGAAATGGCCAAATAGACTAGAACAATCATGTGAGAGATGATGGCAGAAATGATGAGTTCAACCAGAGAGAAACCACCAGCTCCTCCACCACCACCATTTGATATTGATGCTGAGAATCCGGGGAGGTAAGAAATAGAAGATGACCAGGAAACTTTACTAGCAAAACCTGTGAACTGACACAGGTGGATGATACATGAAATGTAGAGAAGTCTAACTGGGCCAAAGACATCGCCAAGACTGTGGCTCAGATGCAAATGATGATGAAAGAGAAAGGGATCGATGCCCTGATGGATTATACTAGCTTTGATTTAGATAAAGCTAAGGACCCTTTACCTTAAAAGTTCAAGTTCCCAGACATGAAGAAATATTCTGGAACTGATGACCTGCACTTGCATTTATAGCAGTGCGTGACCTCTATACAGGCAATAAAATTAACCAAGCCTCAAATTATTAAGCAATTCCCCCTATCTTCGGAGGGTGGTCCAATCCATCGGTACTATACTTTAGAACCACATATGCAAAGTGTTTTGAAAGAATTATGTGCCACATTTATCAAGCAGTATAGTATGAATGCTTCAATGGAAGTGTTTCTACGAGATTTAAAGAATATAAAGCAGAAGTTCAATGAGCCCTTCACTAAGTACTTGACTAGATGGAGCGGAAAGTTATCACAGATGAAATAGAGACCTACAGAATCTAACCAACTGACGATAGTGATGGAGGGTTGTGTTCCATTACTTTCAAGAAAGTTGAGAGATCTTGGGATCTAAAACTCTGAGGAGCTTCACCAATTTGGGGTACAGAAAGAATCCGACCTGGCTCAGGATAAATTTTTTTATAATGGCAGGTCTACAAGCAGTGAGGGGACTAGATCCAGTAGTATGATCGAACCAAGCAGTAACATCCAAATCAATACCATCAGGCAACCCTGAAGGTATTCTAATTTGGGAAGACCTCTTTCCAAATTCTTAGAGAAGCTCATTGAAAATAAATTGATACGACCTCTACCTCAGAAGCCACCTTTCCTAAATGTCGACCCAAAGTTTTATTGTAAATACCATTAAATGATTGGGCATGATACTGATGCCAACATTCGCCTGAAATATAAAGTTCAAGATTTAATTGATTCAGGCAAGATAAACGACCCTAAAAATAGAAAACTAAACACCGAGAACAACCCCTTACCCAATTACCAAAACGTACCACCACCAAATCCACCCATCCTCATGATAAACACTAGCTTGATAGAGGAACAAATTCTTAATTCCTTTATCGATGCCACACCTATACCACAAAAACCTGAAACCAAATGAGTAGCCTGTGAAGCTCAATGTAAATGTTTTAGACATATGGAGTTTTGATAAGGAAGAAGGAAGTCGGATTGATCTATGGAAATATGATAAGGGGAAGAAAACCTAGGCAGTTAGAAAGGTTGAGAAGAAGAAAGAGGAAGTAAAATCTACTAAGTCAGGAAAAGAAAAGATGGGTTCAGATAAAAAAGTGAAGAAGGAGGAGAAAGATGATGAAACAAAGCTGAGCAAGAATGTTGTTAATGCTAGGAGAGATGAGAAAACTCTCGCCAGTGTTTGGGAGCTACTTATGCACTCAAGATCCCACCAGGAGGCACTAGTTATGGCTCTTGATCACAAGAAGATTCCTATAACTTGCACTCCCAATAAAATGGTAGATTCATTTACGGAGAGCCCTCAGGAGGTTGTAATTACAGATGATGACCTACCCTTGAAAGGTAGAGATCACAGTAAAGCCTTGTTCATTAAGGTCAAAGTAAAGGGAAAATTAACTTGTTGTGTGATGGTGGACAATGAATCCGCAATCAATGTGTGTCCTCTCAAGATTCTACCAAAGCTGGGATTGACAATGGCTGACATAAAGCTATCTGAAGTAGTCATTAAGGCCTACGATGACACTGAGAGGCCAGTCGAAGGGACCTTCAAAGCTCTAGTCAAAACAGGACCCATTGAGGTTTGGGTCAATCTACATGTGATAGATATCTTTATCACTTTTATTGTGTTATTTAGGAGGCCATGGTTCCACCCTTTTGGATGAGTGTCATCAACCATGCATCAGAAGATCAAGTTCCCACATGAGGGGAAAGTGGTCACTATAACAGTAGAAACTGAAGCTGCCATGGCCGCCCTGAAGCTGGCTCTGAACGAGATTTCAGTCAGTCTATGTTTCAAGGTCTGTGTAATCTATGAGGATGAGCTGAATCCAAAGATCATGAGCATGATGAAAAGCATGAACTTCATGCCTGATATGTGGCTAGGGAAGAACCAATAAGGCTTGCTAAGGTTCATTGAGCGAAAGACTCCGATCCTTAAATACGGAGTAGGATACTAGGGTGACAATGCCTTCGAGGAAAGGAGTAAAGGTGAGACTGATTCTGGGAATAACGAAGATGGAGATGAGTCTAAGTGGAAACCACTATGGGAAACCTTTGTGGAAGAGGGTTATATTGGCAACCCCGAACCTTTAATGATAGTCAAAAAGATGGTCCCTAGATTTGAGATCTTTGTTGAGTACATGGTTAGGATCCAAGAATCAGTTGCTAAGGAACCTATTGTGGAGGAACTAGTACAGACTTTCGAACCAAAAAAGGACATCCCTGTGGCAGAGCTAAAGGACATTAAGGATCAAAAGGAGGAGTGTGATTTTGAATCTTTTATTTTTAATTCCATCATAGATGTCTTCTATGATGATCTTGACATTTCTCTTGCTAACATGTTTAATACTTATGATGTTTTCTTTTCTAAGGTTAATGTAATAGAATCTGACTTTGCCTACTTGTGTGATGTGTTTTCTAATGGTTATTCTATTTATGATGATCACTTCATGCATATGTTTGACATTAATTCAGTGCAAGCTAAATTATTTAATTTAAACACATGTGATAATCCTAAGAATATACTTGTTGCTTCCAATTTAACTCCTGATGAGAGAATAAAAATGGAAGAAACATTAAGGAAAAGATAGAAAGTATTCACATGGGGTTATGAGGATATGCCCGAAATTGATAAGGAGATTGCAGAACAAAGAATCCCTACATATCCTCATATTACGCTAATAAAGCAACAGTAAAGAAGATTACAGCCATAATGGGCTCTTTTGATCAAAGAAGAAGTGGAAAAGCAGCTGAAAGTAAAGGTCTTGGAAGTAGTGGACAATATCCAATGGCTAGCCAACATAGTACAAGTTCCCAAAAAGGACGGGAGGGTCAGAATGTGTGTGGATTACTGAGATTTGAATAAAGCCTATCCAAAGGATGATTTCCTTTACCGCACATTGACACTCTAGTTGATAGTGCAGCCTCAAGTGCCATGTACTCCTTTATGGATGGTTTCTCAGGATATAACCAGATCATGATGGCGGTAATAGATAAGCTGAAGACTTTGTTCACCACCGAATGGGGCGTCTACTGTTATTCGGTCATGTTATTTGGATTGAAGAACACATGAGCTGCCTATTAAAGGATGGCTACCACTTTATTACACTACATAGTCCACAGCGAAATAGAAGTATACGTGGACAACATGATGGTGAATTCTCCAACACGGGAAGGACATTTCGAATCTTTAGACAACTTCCTAACCAGAGCTAAAAAGTACAATCTCAGGTTAAACCTGAAGAAATATGTCTTTGGGGTGACCTCTGAAAAACTGTTAGGCCATATTGTCAGTCAGAAAGGGATTGAAGTGGATCTAGATAAGGCTAAAGCAATCCAAGAGATTCCCATCCCAAGAAACGAGAAAGAAGTTAGAGGTTTCATTGGACGATTACAATACATCAGCAGGTTCTTAGCCAAGTTAATTACCATTTGTGAGCCAATCTTCAAGCTCCTAAGAAAGAATCAGCCTGCAATCTAGGATTACAAGTGTCAGTAGACTTTTGAAACTATTAAGAGTTATCTGATGAATCCTTCGATACTACAACCGCCAAGGCCGGGTAAACCATTAGTTCTTTATTTGGTGATCAAAAGGGAAGCATTGGGTGCAATGTTAGCTCAAGAAAGCGATGGGAGAGTTGAGCATGTTGTATATTACCTAAGCAGGAAGCTCTTACCTTATGAGGCTAATTATAGTTTAGTAGAGAAGATATGTCTGGTTGTGATTTGGGCCACGAAGAAGCTTTGACATTATTTCCAGTTGTACAGGGTTTAAGCTATTTCAAAACATGATCCACTCAAATACCTACAGCAAACTCCATCACTCATAGGAAAATTGGCCAGATGGTTGGTTTTGCTCACAGACTTCAACATAGATTATGTGGCAAAGAAAATGGTGAAAGGAAGAGTTGTGGCAGACTTCTTGGCTGAGAATCCGATGGATGACGGACATGAATGGGAGTTAGAGTTTTCAAATGAGCAATTAGGGGGAATCAAAATCCAAATATGGAAAATGTACTTCGATGAGGTTGTCAATAGTAAGGGAGCAAGTATAGTTATAGATCTAATTTCATTAGAAGGAGAAATGATCCTGATGGAGAAAATATTGGAATTTGAAGTCACTAATAATCAAGCCAAATATGAAGCCTATATTTTTGGTTTAGAAGCACTTCGGACTGTAGGGGCAGATAAAATCACAGTATATGGAGATTCTATGTTAGTAGTTAAACATATCTCCAAACAGTAGGAAGTGAGAGAAGATAAGCTGAAACTGTATTGGGACTATTCAACTAATGTCTTGTTATCATTCACTCAATGCTAAATTATTCATCTACCACGAGAAGATAATCAGATGGCTGACGTGCTCGCCACTTTAGCTTCTACCTAGGAAGGAGAAAAACAAACAAAAGTCAAGCCTTTGATTTTGGTAAAATCTTAAATCTCGTGTTATGAAGAGATAAGGGTGATGTTGGTTAACTCTATAGAAAGGTTTTGATTTTACAATTTACAGCAATACTTAGAAATGGGGCGGTTTCCCGAGGATGCTGATAGGAAAGAGAGGATGTCTCTCCAAATGCTATCTCGCCAATTCTTCAGTCATAATGGAATGCTATATAAAAGAGCGCCAACTGGGGTGCATTTGAGGTGTGTGGATAAGAATGAAGCTCAAAAGCTTATGAAAGCGGTTAATGAAGGAGTATGTGGTACGCATATGAATGGAACGGTCCTAGGTAAGAAAATAGCTTATCAAGGCTACTTCTGACTAACAATGGAAATGGACAGCGTGAAATTTGTGAAGAAGTGTCATAACTGCCAATCATATGGTGATGTTAGTCATTTACCTTCCATGGAGCTTCAAAGGATGAATTTCTCCTGGCTATTTGCAGTTTAGGGAATTGATATCACAGGAATGATGAGGCTGAAAGCATTAAATGGTCATCGCTACATTGTGGTGGCTATTGATTACTTCTCTAAATGGGTTGAGGTAGAATCATTTGCTATTGTTAGGTCAAAATAAATGGCAAAATTTATTGAGAAGAATATAATTTGTAGATACAGGTTGCCTCACCATGTGGTCTTTGACAATGGTGTTCAGTTTCGGGTTGAGACGGTAACTTTACTAAAAGAGTATAGGATTAAGCATTATAAGTCATCTCTATACAGACCACAAGCAAATGGCGTAGTTAAAGCTGCAAATAAAAATGTGAAGAAGATATTGTCTAAAATGATGGAAAACTACAGGGATTGGTCAGATTTTTACAGTTCGCATTATGGAGGTATAGAACCACTGCCAGAACATCGACCGAAGTTACTCTATATTCTTTGGTTTATGGATGCGAAGCAGTACTGCTGGTAGAGGTTGAGATTCAGTCACTGAGAGTCCTTCTGGAGTCTAAAATTCCCAAATATCAGTGGGTAGAGAGCGATTAGCATAATTGATGCTGTTAGATGAGAAGAGAATGAAAGCTATATATCTCTCATAATTATATCAGAAGAGGATAGCTCGAGCTTACAATAAGAAGATCAAGCCGAGTAAAATTAAAGAGGGTGATTTAGTATTGAAGCTGACTAGCCTAATCATGACGGATCCACGGGAAAAATTCAAGCCAAACTAGAAAGGTCCATACCTGGTGAAGAGGTTATTCTCCAAAGGCGTTGCTATACTTTTAGACTTAGAAGGAAATAAGTTAAGAGAGCCTATCAACCCCGACAAACTGAAGAAATACTTTCTATGAAGTCTCACTAGGGAGAAAACCTCGCAAAGAGGTTGTCTAGGAAAAAATAAGAGACAGAAAAATAAAAAATTTAAAAAGTCATGTTGGATTGAAAACCTCAAAAGAGGTGGTCCAGGCAAAAGTTAAGGACATAAAAAAGGAGAGAGAGAGAGAGAGAGAAATAGTCAATTGAAAAACTTGCAAGGGCAAGCCAACTGGCGACATGAGATGTACTAGAAGCAAATATGTATAAGAAGCTTATACTTAAATTAAATGAAATGGATTGCCTTTGCTATTGTTGAATGTTGCATTAAGTATTTATTACAAACTGCTTAACTGAAAAGGAAATTCCATATGATAAAAAGCAAAATAAAGATTAAATTACATAAGCTAATTTTGTCTTCTTTTCTTTTGAACCCCTTAAGTACTCGATGCCTACAATACTCTTGTGATTCTATTTATCAAAAATTCATCTGCCTCTGTCTCTTATAACTGAATCTATTCCTTGTACTGATCATCTATGGACGGATCTCCGTTGTAGTCAATGTGCCTCAAGATGATTCTGTGAGGCCAAGTTTCTACTAAATTATTTAGGAAATTCTGAGAGAGAGGTCCTAGCTCAAATTCATGGACTGGACCTACAATTAGCTGCTTCTGCCCACATTGCCTGCAAAGTCGAGCAAGGTTGTAAGAAGTAGCAAAATGAAGGCTGGTTATGGGAATACAGTGGGTGTAAGACTAAATAGTCATATGTTGCAATCTCCACTAGGGGCACATCCATTGGATCAAAGTATCTAGAAATATAGTCAGCTAGCTCCGCACATCTTCTGAAATGAAGTGAAGTCTTTGGGTACGGCAGTGTTTGGCTTTGTAATGTGCAATGTCTCAAGGAGGCTCTAATAACCTCATTTTTTTAATAAAACCATGCCTATCCAGTTTATAAATGAATAAAAATGACAAAGAAATAATACGTACAGAGAGAAGAGAAAGAAACTAACCTTCAGTAGCAGTGGACTTTCGAAAAATCATCTGGTTTCTGCAAAGTTGTCAAACTCGACAATGGTTTCTGCTAAGATAATAGGAAAAGGGTTACGGCCCACCTCTACTTAGTCTAGAATGTGTAGAATCTAGAATCTAGAATCATAATTTCCAAAAGGGGAAACTAGTAAGAACTGAGCATATAGACAGAGAGCGACCATCTGAGGCCAATATACTTTATTACTATCCATGGTTACAGTGAATTCAAGAAGAGGGTTTATCAAAATTTCATTGAGAAGAGGCGATCACCTCTTTAACAGGGATTGAAGAGGCGACGCCTCTTTAAAGAGGCAAATGCCCCTCCACCAGAGGAAAAAGGGTGTTTCATGATAAAAATTGCATAGTTTAAGCTGTAAATATGGAATTTAACTACTAGAAAAAAATAGTTCATGCAAATAAATAACATTCAATTGCTTCTAAAATTGAAATTAGCTGAGCCAAAATTTAATTGTAAAGATCCTGTTAGAGCAAAATGTGCAAATTCTCAAATGTCAGAGTTAACAAGTATATTATTTCCAAAAATCAAAAAAGACTCCTAGTCTAATGAGCATCCGAATTCGTGCCCTCAAAATCCTCACCTTCCTTAGTAGCACCTTCATCCCCTGCGTCATCATCTTTATCTTTATCAATCTGAAGCACCTCAACCTGACGCTCAAGGGCAGCGATCCTCACTTGGCTTGCCTCATCACGATCCTATCTAAGCAAATGCAAAGTGAGTAAATCATGCAAGCATGCATACATATAAGTTAAGAAGAGTACTTACCCTCTATTGCTGAGTAATGCTCAATATATAATCTCTTTGAGCCTCGATTAGCCAAAGTGATTAGTGCTAACAAATGTTTTAAGAATGACTCAGAAAATAGGATAAAATGGGGAACTTACATGAGTGGTGTCAGCTGGGATATAGGCAGGTGTTAGATCCTCATCCAAAGTCAGGAAATGGCGTGATAACTCTCCAGGAGGAACCCAACATTGAGCCAATGGGTCTGGAGTATGCACTAAACTATCAAAAACTATATCAGAGATGGATACAGTGGGAGGTCTAGGCTATTGTGCTCTAGTCGAAGTGCCCTCTCTGACCTGATCTATGCGAGGTCTCTCCCAAACCTGGGGTCTAGCACACAGTGCAGGTCCAGTACCCGCAATCTAAAAGCAAGGGATCAGTTTAGAATATGATAATTTAAGAAATGTGATCAGAGAATCAAACACATACCTGAGAGGTAGAGCCGACAGCTAAGGGCACTCGCTGCAAGAGATAGGTCCAAGAAAAATCCAAATACCAACTCTTTAATTGCACGATATGATATGTAGTCGGCTCACCGGCGATAGCCCGATCAAGCTCCTCCCCCTCCAGCTCCTGCGTCCAAAAGATATACCCGGGAAGGGATTTAGGGACACGTCTCGCTTAGGGACCTCCACCCCAGTTATAGACCCTCTCACCCAGATACCATACTCAACAGCCAGGACTTCGAAGTAGAACTCTCTGCAAGGATAGTGGCCTGGAGTGGACCATCTCAGGGTTCTACCTGGTTTTTTGGGCCCTACGGGTCACTCCGTATCTACAAGAATATAACAGGTAAGTGAAAAAAGTTAATAGAATACTAAAAAGGTTTTTTTTTTAGTTTTTTCTAGGTACCGCTTTAGGAGTCAGGGATTTCAGTTGATCCCGATGGACGTGCACTCTAGGCCAGGTGCCTCTTTAAGACACGACTGGCACCCCACTTTCCTATAGCTAAAAGATGATCTACCACATGAGATATCCTAACGATCAGCTCCAACTCTAATCCCCAGACTTGCAAAGGAACATTAGTGGATAAGGATAAAAATTTTCAAGATAAATCAAGAAAGGAAGGGAAATACCAAAGCGGCATACCAGAAGTCACAGAACCTCTTTGGTCCACGCACCACTTCATCCATACGATGATACAGGTATGCTAGAGCATAGTTGCCCTAATCATAAGTAGCCACCAAATCCAAGTCCTGAAGTGGCATAAAAAGTATCAAGTCAATAGAGCTAGCAGTGTCTATGAAGAGGGTGTTGCTGAGCAGGTAAACTAAGAAAGCCCGTACCACCCAGTCGATCTCTCTAGTAGAGGTCATTGCTACAACTCTCTCCTGGTATAGAAGCTCTGGATTGAATCCAGCTTGATCGTGTGATCCCCTTTATGTTAGGAACCACACCGAGAAGATGCTCGAAGTAAGCAACCATATCTAGACTCGTTTGATGCAGGCTCGTATCTAAAGGAATGGAGTTCCCAGCACACGCAATCTATGTGATGGCAACAAAAGAAACAGAATCCAATGTCAACTCTCAGAAACGGAAGGTGAAAGGTGTGAGTCGTGTCAAACCACCTATTCATCAGTGCATGAAGAGGCTGATAATCCATCTTCCCCTGCTCCTCCGGGAGGGAAAGAACAAAGTCCTTAAAACTAGTGTCTTGAATCCAGTCTCTTTGATTGTCCGTGAGCTCGTTATAAAAGACTTGAGCTCCGTGAAAGTTCCTTGCACCCTTGAATGTCTGGGTATTGTGCTACAAAGAAACCAAGGAGTTGAATTATTTAAATATTTACAGATATTCAGAATAATAGAAGGAAAGGAATAGTGTTTTTTGATCAAGGGGCAAGCCTTTGTAAAGAAGAGGCGACGCCTCCTTGCTAAGAAGTGATGCCCCTTTGATAGGAGGTGACGTCTCCTATGTATTTAATGTTAAATATAGATCGAAGAATCGATCTCCTTTTCAAAGAGGCGACCACCTCCTCAAGGCGGCGATGCATCTTTGACTAAAGAATAGCGCACTATTTGTAATTTTTCATCCAAATTTATGATTTTCATTCAAATAAACCCTATTTTCTAATCCTAAGTGATAAATAAACATGAATACATCATAACCTGATATAATTTCATAGGAAAATGAGAAGTTTAGGATACTAACCTCTTTTGAAGCCAAGGAACAAATATGAGTCTTTAAATCTACCAAAATAGGGATTATGCCACCTTTTGAAAGTCCATGGTTGTGCGGAGGATGAACGGTAACAGGAAAGAGGTCCTATGGGTGTAGAGGCAGCATTCTCTCAACATCCATATTTGAAGGTGTGAAAGCACGGGAAAGAGAGGAATAAGGAAAACAGAGGAAAGAAAAGAGAGGAAAAAAAGAAAGAAAAAGGGAAATCTTTTATAGGCAAAAAAAAAAGTGGAGAATTTATAAATTATCATTTTGTTTCTCGGTTATATCCTGAAATTGATATTGAATGGTGAAGAATTGTCTAGTCAAAGAGTCAGTGAAAAGTGTCTGGCCGGGTTTGAATCCTCAAAGCGCATATTCTACAAGGAGTGTCTGATCGGGTTTGAATCCTCAAAGTGCATCTCCTTTACTAAGTGTCTGGTCGGGTTTGAATCCCCGAAGTGCACATTCTACGAGGACTGTATGGTCAGGTTTGAATTCTCAAAGTGTATCTTCCTTACTAAGTGTCTGGTTGGATTTGAATTCCCGAAGAGCACATTCTACGAGGAGTGTCTGGTCAAGTTGTATCCCTAAAGTGCATCTCTGTTTCTCTATTGAGTGACTTCTTATGTCATAAAGGCTCGAGATTCACATTTAACTATAATGAGTAGCTGATCGGGCCAGGAAAACCCGAGGAACACGATTACATTTTTATTTTTCTTCACTAGGTGACATCTAGGGCTAAGAAAACTCGAGAATCTCGCCTCAACTATAATGAGTGGCTGATCGAGCCAGGAATACCCGAGGACCACGACCATGTTTCAAGTTAAAGTTTGACTTCTTGGGTTTGAATTCCCAAGGCTGACGACCCAAGTGAAGCTTACAGGTCAGGTATGTCGTTCTTACTATTTATTGTGCATGTTGCTTTTTCAAAAATTGATTTCATAAATTCAGTTTTCAAAAAACCAATGAGACAAACTGTGAACACCCTCATTTTGAGGCCCGTAATGAAAGCCCAGACATAAGGTAATACAAATTTGAATGCAAGAGGGTCTGATTCTTTCTCTGAAATGAACTCGAAAACCTAAAGGTGCCAAACCTAGGCCCATAAAAGCCTAAACCAAACAATTGAAGTTACTTGCCCAAACTTTTAAGCCCAATGGCCAGTGGCCCAAGCCCAGACCTAGGGCCGAAGAGGTGACACCTCTTCGACTTAGGCCCAATGAGACGACACCTCTTCAAAGAGGCGACGCCTCTTCTGTGGCCCACTACTTTGCATTAAATGTATTTTTGGCTTCATTACACCAAAAATGGACCCACATATCTCTACCCTACAGATTTATGCGGGAAGATATGACTTTGAAGGCAGTAATGAGTTTGAAAAAGATAGAAAAATTATGGAAAATCATTATTTTTTATCCTAACTTAGTTTTTGAGAATTGAGAAGGAAAAGGAGAGGGGAGCTTAAATAGAGGTCTTGATGGGCTAAAAAAAAGACGAGAGGTTAGAGACTGAAAAAGACAAAAAAAAACTAAGAAAAGAAAAGAGGGATTTTGAGAAAAAAAAAGAGGAAAAGAGGAAGAGGGAGGAGAAGAAAAACAAGTTTTAGTAAAAGAGAGCTCATTTTTCTTGAAGAACAAGAAGGTTCTTTTGCATTCAAAGACTCAAATCAACAAACCAAGCTCTGAGGGCTCAATTAGGAGCATCAACTTGGTTCATTCAGTAAGAATTGTCATTTTAAAGTTTTGAATTCTAGCCCTTTTTATAGAAACCTCATTTCTTGACTTTAATAACTTGTTGTTGAGTTTTGATGCATTGAATGTTATGTAGAAGGCATGATTGTGTAAAATATTAAAGTGTTAGTGGTAAATTTACATTTACTTTGCATCTAATTCGGCTTACTTAGGATTCAAGCAACATGTGAGTTGTTGTGTTCCTGGTGAAGAGACGATGTCTCTTCAAAGAGACGCCGCCCCTTTGTAAAGAGGCGACACCTCTTAGCTAGGAGGCGATGATTCTTTGAAGAGGCGATCGCCTGTCTACCAGAGTCCTGTACAAGTCTGCTTTGTTTTGGTATCCTTTTGGTTTACTTTCAATTTTCAATACGTTTTTGTTGTTTTATGTCTTCAATATTACATGAGATGGCCATGATATCTGATGTGTTCGAGTAATAAATCCATGTATAGATGGATATTCATGCCTATTTTATGCAAATTTGAATTTAATTTATTTTATAAATAAATTATTATTTTAAGGTAGAACTAATCATTGTTTGTTATAGGGATTTCTCGGTGATTTTCATCACTAAATAATTAGTGTATTAATTAGTTCTTAAGAAGTTTTATTTGAATTCATTATTGTGGTAATTATATAAAGCGTTGTAATCCCTAATTATTTTCCCATTTGTTTTGAATTTATGATTGTAAAGTCATTATTATTTGCCTTGAATGTTAAGGTAATAAGCATGTAAATGGGATTAATGTGCAAACTTAAACTAAAGTGAAAAATCGGAAATTATTGCAATCCACACGTTAAATAAGGAAATAATCAAAAGTAATAAAATACAAAACACATATGGAGGCCAACCGCAAGGTTGGGTGGGCATTCAAAGGTTCATACCCAGTTTTTGAACTCGATCTTTGATGACGGCTTCTGAGAACTTCCATAGAATCCAATTGTTGTATAATGTGTCCCGACTTTCATCCGGATAGCGACTCCATTTCCATCTTGGACTCCAAGCCAATTATGTATTTTCTAGTAGGCCATGAGCTTGCACAGTACCGCGATCGCTAAACACTTGGATGCACGACTAACCCTACCGCCTACACTTCTATTTTCCATTTTTTTTAAAAATTTTTTTTGAAAAACATGCCTTATTTTTTTTAAAACTAAACATGTCCTCATATATTCTAAACACCATCATCAATGTATATGGCAGATCATTAGAACAGAGATGGTGAACAAAATTTAAAATGAATCTATGGTTTCATTTTAAGGAAAAAAAGATAAAACTCAAAACAAATCCCAAAGGCCAATAAAAAAAAAAGAAGAAAAACAAATAAAACTACTACAATTCTATTTATATATATCTATATATTTGGGTAATTTTTTATCAAAAATTGCCCAAAACTAACCAACAGAAAAAAGAAATTTCTAGCAGGAAGAGAAGAAAAGAATGTTGGTTTTTTAATTTTGGATTTTTGCATTCGATATTTTCTGATAAGCCAATTACAATATCACAGTTGCAGTTAGATTCTTATGGGCATTTAGCCTCTACAGCCTGTTAAGGGGAACATTACGTTGCAATAATAGCTCAAGCCCATGGGTCATATGGTTTGAGACAGTACTATACATTGTCTATTAAAATTTCTCAATGTCCAGAACCAAACTAGGTGCACCCCAACTACTTCTGTTCGATTAAAATGTAAATAAAAATGGATACTTCAGTTCAAGAAAAAGTTGATATCTACATTAAATAAAAAAACTTTTTTTTGGGGTAAAAAAAATCTTATTTTAAAGTTGATTTAATGGATAACTAAATAATTGTCTGCTAGACTTCAAACTATTCGGAGATAAATATTATAAAATAGCCAATTAGGCCTAACTTGATTGGTCTCTTCATATTGTATTTGTTGTGAGAAGTAGAAGTTCTGAGTCGGGATTTCTCATCTGTTAATATTTGGTGAGTACTTTATAAGAAAAATATTATTCCTATTGTATTAACCATAGATCTCGGTGTGTCTGACCTCCAATAAGGTAAAAAAAAAATGTTATAAAATATTTACATGTATCTCCTATGTAATGAAAAACTAAGAAAATGAAATTCTATTTCATTATTGCATTACATTTATTTTAATTATAGTTATATTTTTAATTTTGAAATGTACCAGAGATTAGGTACTAAAAAAATAAGCAGAACAATTAAAACATATTTCAATTATTTAAATTTTATCTTATTGGTTTCATATAAATATGAAAATATATACTAAAATGGGTAAGAAATTTTGTTACCATTGTGTTGCTTGGTAAGCCCCATGGACACAATGAGTTCAACTGGTCTTGTATTGTTGGTAACTCTCAAAACAGTATTACATTGATGAAAACTACAGAATTTTTGGAAAAAAGAAAAACTTGTAAAGACACCCCTCATCAGAGTGACTGTTGTGGCTTTCAGCTTTCAGGATTGACAGAGAGCCCCACAACAATATTAAGATGTCTCTCTCAAGTCTCATGTGCGCAATTGGCTCTGTTGTTTTTGTCTGTTACGTGGAACCCAATACCACACATGGCAAAGCTCAACCTTTCAAGTTCAAGATATCATGTGCTGCCTAATCTATAAGAAAAGAACAATTAATCACAGAAAATCTTTACTACAATCAGAATATTACAGCCAAAGATTGACAAGAAGTATATATAGAGAAAATAGATATTAAATTATATTCTTTTATGAATTTACCCAGCTTGAGCTTTAAATTAGTTGATAACTACTGAAAATCGAAAATATTATATATATATATATATATATATCAGTTTGATGTAATGTGTCTAAACTACATAAAGGGTTAAAAAAAAAAGATACATCATTTTCATTGCGATGAACATAAGCATATGGAGAATAATGGTGGGGTGTGGTGGCTGTATCTCTTACTGCTTACATTGGAAAATTTGGGTCCCCATCCCATCATAATATCACATACTCTACTTTTCAGATTTCACAGCTGTTTTCTCTTTTTCCCTTGCGGCCTTTGTTAATTTTTCAGTATTCTTAGCTTCAACACTAAATTAATGCAGGTACTATCTCATTTCTCTCTTTTTAATTATTACAAATCTTTTGGACTGAATTCGTGGTTGAATTAGTGAGGGAATTCTAAAATTATTATCGGATTTTGTTATAAATTTATATCTGTAATACCTAATTATCTGTGATTACTTACGTATTTAATTCAAAAAAACTAAATTCACTTATTTATTTAAGTTCAAATAATGCTTATATGTATGAGTCTCATGCATGTCATTCTCATCCCATTTATCATAGTGAATAAAATAAAATTTACGTTGATTTGTTAATTATTTAAATTGATGCGTAAAACATCGAAAATGACACAATTAGTAAAAATTTACTACTATTTTTTTATTTTTACCGTTTTAAAAATTTACTGATAACAGTTACGGATAGCAGATAATTGATAATTGATAATTGATAATTGATAACTATTAACTATTAACTAATAAATATAAATTGTTTGATAAAATTTTATTAGCTGCTATTGTTAGTATATCAAATGACCATTAATAATATAATTTATTTGTAAATATAATTTCATATATTTCTTATAATATTTTTTAGTTATGTAAATTATTTAAAAATAATATATAGTAATATATAATAATTTATTGTCTTTGATTTATATATTATCAAAATAATTAATAAAAATTATTCAAAAATAAATTTTAAAATATAAATATTATCGTATAATTTTTTTAAAAATAATTATAGGTATGAAATTATTAATTATAATTTAAAATAATATTTATTTAATTATGAAGTATAAAAAATTAATTACATACATATAATTTAAATTTAAATAAATTCTTTTGCCATTAGTTATTTTTAATAAGTGTAAAATAGTCTAAATAAAAAATAAATACAAATTAGCTATCTGCTAATGGAAAAAAAACCTCCAAAATAGAGTTTATAAAATCTGCAGCTGTTTTGAATAAAATTAACTATTAGCTGCTGATTTTAGAATTTTACTAAACACTTGAATTGTAGTTGACTGAGGAAACACCTCTAGTAGTTACCTCAATTATCTAAACCAAATGTCCCCTTGTATCAATGAGTATAACTTTTTTCGATAATTTTAAAAATATATTTTTTTATTGATATTGAAATATATATATATATATATATTAAATGTTTAGCTCTAAAGTCATTAAGTCCAAAATTTGACAAGTGTTCCTCTTTATAGTTCAATAGTCACTTCTAAAAACTTATGGGTTAAATTACTAAAATTTATAATATTTTTCTATAATAAATATAAAAAATCTTATTTTAAAATATACATATGTTATATTATATGTAGAATACAATATTACTATTCCTTTCCATAAAAAATTATTTATTTTATTCTAACTAAAATGGATACACATGTTCTACTATATGTATAATACAATATTACTCTTTCTTTCCATAAAAAATTATGTATTTTATTCTAACTAAAACATCCATTTTTCAACTATTTTCTATTTTCTATTATTTTATTTATTCAATTATATATATACTCTTAACAAAAAAATAATAAAATAAAATTATTGCAATAATTTTTAAAATTCTCATTTTTATATTTGACTAAATTATAGTTTTAATTTATTAAAATTATTTAATTAATTATTTTAAAAAATATATATTATTTCCAATTCGTGCAGAGTACAGATTCACGACTAGTCTATATATATGTTAAATTCTGAGTTCTAAAATCATTAAGCTAAAAATTTGATAAGTTTCCACGTTCATATTTGAATATTCACTTAAAAAGCTAATGTGTTAAACTATTAAAAATCTTTATTTTTTATTAAAAATAAAATATTTTTAATAGTTATTTATTATTATTTTTTTAACTAAAATACTATTACATATATTTTAATACTACTTAAATTCTAAAATTATTATATACGTATTTTTCTACCTTAAATCACTCAAAATATTTTTTCTAAACCACTAAAAAATTAAAAAAATTATAGTAATTACTTAATATTATTTTTTAACTAAAACACTATTATACATACTTTAATACTAATTTAATAATTTTTATTTAAAAAAAATAATTTAATTTTTCTAAAAACAAATCTTATGATAACTAAAAAATAAGTAATATACATATTTTAAAATAAAAAACTAAATACTTATAATAAAAAAAAAACTACAAAGTAATCAAATATAAAAGTTAAAACTTATTATTTTTTATTAAGAGTGCATATTATTTTTAATAAGGATATTAATAATTATTATTGAATAAATAAAATAAAATAAATATAGAAAATTGGTGAAAAATTATATATTTTAATTTTTAAATTAAAAAAAAGTATTTTTATTTGAATATAATAGAATGTTTCAATTAAAATAAAAGATATTATTTTTTATGAAAATAAAGAGTAATGTTTTAAATGTAATTAAATTAGAGTATTTTTATGTTAAATAAAAGGGATAATTACTATTATCTTCCCGAAATTTGGCCAAATTAACTAGTCCGTTCTTACATTTTCAAAAATCAATTTAATGCCCTTTAATTTTACTTTTATTAACTAGTTTTCCCTTACCGTTAAAAATTGAAAGTATATTTTGTTAGTCAAAGCATGTTAATTTATACAAAATGCCAAAACTACTCTCAAATAATTAGAAAATTAATTTTTATCAACATATACATCACAAGTTAAGTGATTGAGTTGTAATTTGGTGATATAAAAATATCATATAGGTCCATATACCTTTATCTTCCTTTCATCCACACCATCTCTTCAAAATAGCCCCATTCTTACCACCACACACATACCACCACCATTATCACCGTACACCACCACCTTAACTGCCACCATACACCACCACTACTATCACAATCAGCCACCACATAAATCACTACCACTGCTATAACCAACCACTGCCGTAGCAAATCAACACTGCCATAAATCAACACCACTGCTTCATCAACAACAAATGAACACCAACACCATAAAATCAACAAATTAATAACAAATAAACAAATCAACAACAGATGTTGTTAGTGTTTCCGTGGAAGTCAGTCAAAAAAGGGACTGTCATCATCGTCTTCGTCACCATTATCATTGTCGGCACCTGAATTGATAGAGCCAAGAACAACACTGCCATCACCGCCTCTCGAGAATTTAAGCAAACTAAAAGCTTAAAAGCCCATGCATATTTAATGGGTAAGGGTCGCAGGCAGAGTAGTCAGGAGAAGACTGAGGGGCGGTGGTGACAGTGAAAAAAACCCAGATGACGGTGATGGTGAAGGAACTGTGATGGTGGATGCCAGTGCTGTGGTGAAGGAGGTGTGATGGTGGATGACGGTGATGTGGTGAACGAGGGGTGATGGTGAAGGTGATGAGGGATGACGATGATGGGTAAAAAAAGCAAATGAGGGTAAAGAACTTGGAGTGTAATTTTTATTTTTTTCCTATAAAAAATAATTTTAATTAATGAGTTAGAAACCAAAATATATTTAGTAATTAAATAATAATTATCAATTATTGAGGTCTATAAAAATTTATTAATTATTAAAAATTTTATTAATTAATTTTATTGATGAAATGAATAAAAATATTAATATTAATAATATGTAAAAAATGTAAATAATTTTTGGTACAAAGTTGATAAATTTGACAATATCATAAGGGTAAATAAGTCTTTTAATATTAATTAACAGTTGTTTTTAACGGTAAGGAGAAAATAATATATAGTGTCAAATTTGAGGGGGTATTTAATTGACTTTTGAAAATGCAAGGACGGATTAGTTAATTTGGCCAAACTTCGGGGGTAATAGTAATTATCCCTAAATAAAATATATGTATTTTAATAAAAATGAATTTTTTTTAATTTTTTATAGAAAAATATTGTAAATTTTAATAATTCAACACATAAAATTTTAAGAGTTAATGTTGAATTATAAAAAGAGACTTTTAAATTTTTGACTTAAGAAATTAAAAATAAAATATATCATATTAATTTTATGATAACAATTTGGGAAGTCAAAGAACAAAAACAGCATTGATAATGGATATGGATAGACAAAAGCCGAAACCAAGAATTGAATGCATTTAGGAGGTTATTAGTACCTAGACTTGCTTTACCATAATTTTTAAGTTATAATAAGATTAATTTTTAAAATTATTAAATTAGTATTATAATATATATAGTAGTGTTTTAGTTGAAACATATCACTAAATAAATATATGAGTGATTTAAGATAGAAAAATATGTAGTATATAAATATTTTAGGATTTGAGTAATATTGAAATATGTATAATAGTGTTTTAGTCAGAAAATAATACTAAATAAATATATGGTAAATAATTTATTTTTAATAAAAATTAAGATTTTTAATGGTTTGACACATTAAATTTTAGAATGAATACTCAAATATGAAGATAGACACTTGTCAAATTTTTGGCTTAATGACTTTAAGACTCAGCATAAATTTTTAAAAGTTAATGTTGAATTATAAAAAGAGACACCTTTTAAATTTTTGACTTAAGAAATTAAAAATAAAATATATAATATTAATTTTGTGATAACCATTTGAGAAGTCAATGAGCAAAAGCAACATTGATAATGGATATGGATAGACAAAAGCTGAAACCGAGAATTGAGTGCATTTTGGAGATAATTAGTACCTAAACTTGCTTTACCATAATTTTTAAGTTATAATAAGATTAGTTTTTAAAATTAATAAATTAGTAGTATAATATATATAGTAGTGTTTTAGTTGAAACATAACACTAAATAAATGTATGAGTGATTTAAGATAGAAAAATATGTAGTTGTTGATACCTAAATTTTGATGATTTCCCAAAAATTTGATGATGAAGGATTCCTGTCACTTAGATAGGGGGAAAACTCCTTCAGAAGTTTCTCGAGCGTGCTTAGATAGAGAAGAAATCCGAAAGATACCAAAAAGCAACCAGAAACCCAAGATATACCCAAAAGATACAAAAAAGAAACCAAATTCCAAAAGGAACCAACATGGGCCTGAAAAGGACCAAAAGTGGAGAAAAAGCCCATGGGAGCGGGTCCACCCACGAGCTTGGATTGATGACCCACGAGTGTCTGTCATTCAACCCGTTTCGTGGGTCAAAATGACCCAATCACCCTTGTGTGCTTTGGTCACCTCTACCCACATATAAAAAAAGGATTGTTCCTCTTTTGGAAGAGGAGGAAGGCACATTTCTCTAGGCAGACGATTCTAGAGTGAGAAAAACCTATTGTTCCAGCAATCTCTCTCTCTCTCATCTCTTCTCACTCCTAAAGCATTTGGAGTACCCATTGAACCTAAACACTCAACCTAAATCATTTTCTCTCACTAGGTTTAGACCATCTAAACCAAACCGAGTCACTTCCTAGTCAAAGCACGCATCAAGGGTAATCATCCGGTCCCTTTGAGGATCTCTCAATCATTTTCTAATTAAAAACATCATTTTTATCATCTTCTCCATCTTATTTCTATCATTTTTTTTTTATCATTTTCTTGCATTTTTATTCATTTTATTGTAAATATTTATTATTTGTAATAAAGTTATGATTTTTATGGTGATTTGAAGTTTGGGAGTAAGATATGTAGAAGGAGAAGAAAGTTTGGGTTGGATCCGGGAGTGTTTGCATTCATTTTGCATTTTCTCACCATTTTTGCATCTTTTTCTCTATTTATGTAAAAATTGGTATTTTAATGTAAAGTTAGCATTATTATTATTATTTTTGCACTGTTTTTATTTATTTTTATTATTTTTCTGTATTTTTTCTCATTTTTATTGCATTTTTATCAATTTTTGTAGTATTTATGTTATTTATAGTAAATTTGGCCTTTTTATCATAAAGTCTTAATTTTTATGGTAAAAATGTTACCTTTACTATTTTAATATTTTTATTTCTGTAATTTTATTTTCTTAAATATTTATTTCTGTATTTTTAACATTTTTTGGACATTTTTGCAGTTTTTGTTGCATTTACACCTTTTATAGTAAAGTTGGCATTTTTATCATAAAGTTCATATTTTTATGGCAAAAATGTCACCTTTATTTTTTATATTACTTTATTGTTATCATATTTATTTATTTATGTATTCCAGCACTTTATTTATTTTTATTGCCTTTTTGCAATTTTTATTGTATTTATGCTTTTTATGATAAATTTGATGTTTTTATCATAAAGTTCATGTTTTTATGGTAAAAATATAACATTTATCATTTTAAATTATTTATTTCTATATTTTATTTATTTTTATCAATACTCCAGAATTTTTATTATCTTTATTGCTTTTTTGCAATTTTTGTTGCATTTATGCTTTTTGTGATAATTTCGATATTTTTATCATAAAGTTTACATTTTTATAGTAAAAACATCATCTTTACTATTTCAATATTTTTCATTTCTGTCATTTTATTTATTTTCTTATTTATTTCTACATTTTAATATTTTTATTGCATTTTCGCTATTTTGGTCATATTTATGCTTTTTTATGGTAAGTTTAGTATTTTTTATCATAAAGTTCAGGTTCTTATGATGAAAATATCATATTTATCATTTTAATTTATTCATTTCTACATTTTTAGTCATCCATATTAATATTGCAGCATTTTTATTATTTTTCTTGCTTTTTTATTATTTTTGGTGTCTTTATCCCTTTTATGGGCAAAGTTGTCATTTTTATCATAAAATAGATATTGTTATGGTAGAGATGGCATCCGTGCCCCTTTAACATTCTTAATTCTGCATTTTATCATATTTTAATTATATTAATTGCATCCTTATCATTTTGTTATTTTCTTTGATAAATTTATTATTTTCATCATAAAGTTAATATTTTTATGGTGAGAATAATAACTTTATCACTTTCATCATCTTTTTCTTTTTGTACCTTCCTATTTTATCCTTTTATTCATTTGCATCATCATAAAAATCTCATTTTTAATAATAAAAAGGATTAACCCATATTTTTTTCCCTACATTTTTATTTTTTTTCTCAATTTACCCCCTCCACTTTTATTTATATGGAGTTAATCCTTACACTTTTATTTTCGTTCACATTAAACCGTTGTACTTTTATTAACCCCTTCAATAAATATAATTCTAAAAATTTTCATCCACTATGTTATAATTTAATTATTTATATTTTATTTTAAATATAAAGATTATAAAAATACTATTAAATGCCAAATACTCTTTATGAAAATTAAATTTAAATTATATAATTTTAATTTATTGGTTAACAAAAATTTTATCTAATATTATAAAAATAAAAACTTAAGCAATATTCTACTAAATTTTATTTTAGTTTACTCTTAATAAATAATTTGATAGAATTTTTGTTAGATACCATTTTTTTAAAAATAAAATACAATTTTTATTAGATACTA
>CATIWM010342925.1:0-19963 GCA_949671775.1 Mallotus repandus | reverse complement strand
TTTTTGCTGCTTTTATTGTTTTTCAATTTTTTTGTGATTTTTTTTTAAAAAAAATTTGGTAGCTTATGTAATTTTTTTTTCAATTTTTTGTTTAGGATTTGTAGTCACTCAATTAGTTTTAACATCCTCTTTCCTTTACGTGAACTGTGAAATGCAGATATTGAGCTATGGGTGGGCTGGAATGCTTAGAAGAGATATGATTGATGTTGTTGATAGAAATATTTTTAAATGAATAATTTGCTCAAATGGACAATGGCACTTGCACCTGGAAATGAAGGAGAGGCAGCATTGGAGAGCTGAAAAGGAGTTCTTGTTACGTGCATATGTAAATCATTATGCAACAACAATGAGAAAAACGTTGAGAAAAAATAAAATAAAAAAATATTGAGAAAAAATAAAATATTAAGAGTACTTTAAAAATAGAAAAAATAGTTGAACATAAAAATTGAGCAAAAAAATTTTAATAGAAAAATAGTACCTTAAAAATAAAATAAAAATAGTAAAAAAATTGAGCAAAATTTTTTTATGGAAAAATTGTATCTTAAAAATAGAAAAAATAGTTTAAAAATGTTGAGAAAAAAATAAAAAATGTAGAAAAAAATATTTGATTAAAACGAATAGAAAGATTAAATTAGTAATTTAATTAGTTAAAAAGTTTCTAGAAGAGTCAAATAACTTTTAGAAGAGCTATAATCTAAAATTTTTAAAAAAAATATTTCTTAAAGCTATTTTTAAAAATAATTTTGATCAATATGATTTTTAATATTATTTTTAATCTTTTAACTATTTATTAAAAATTCCCTAAAAATAATATGAATGTCAAAAAAAATAAAATTTTAAGATCAAAAGAAAATAATTTGTATTAAAAAATTATTAAAAGGGTCTAAAATTTTTAACTCTTAATATATAAAATGAAATCTAGGAGTCTAAAGTTGAAAATGTGAAAAGTTTAGGGACTGAATATGGGCTTTTGCCTATATTTTACAGTAACAGCCTAGCAGAAGCTGGTATCGGGAATTAGGAAAAAACAGAGTGAAGGTGTCAATTTACTAATAAGTGCAGCAAAGTCTACACGAAACAGCTAAGCAAATAATGCGTGTCAGCAGGGCCAGGCTTTGTGCCCACCCGAAAAAGTGTGCCTGGGCTAGCCACAGGGGGGACCACCATCACTAGGTCTTGGTCACGTGACACAAACTGCTAATCGTGTTTAAACAAGTCTGAGTGGCCCACGCGGCACCATTACTTTTCTCGTTGACCCACACGCTTGAAACGCTGACCGGCCACTCCCATCTTACGTGTGCAAGCCAATCTCACCATCACACCCTAAGCTAACCAAAGCCAGGACAAGCAGTCAAGCAGTAGCAGAAAAAAAAAAAAAATACAGAAGAAAGACGAAAGAGCCTTTCTAACTTTGAATTGAGATTTGAATCCATCCATTCCAATCCATTTACGATACGAAGGACACATAATAATAACAAAAACAAGACATAGCCTCTTCTGTCTTCTACTCTGTTGTCTGTTCTGTTCTTTTCTTGTGGCATTGCACTTCTATTCTGTTGTTGTAATATTGCATTACAAAGCCAAAAACCCTAGAAAAGAAAAGGCTGAAGGTCTAAAACCTCACACTATATTACACTTCACTTCATTAACAAACATTCAAAACACTTTATCGTCCATCAAGAGAACAATAGATAATCTGGATGGCAAAATAACCTTGTTAAGGTTAAGAATTTGAACATGAAGCTCGCTGACTATTAGGTTCACTCAAGAATTGAAGCTCCTTCTTATCATATATCTGTAAAGAGAAATCCCTTAACATTTGGACGCCACCACCATTACTAGTATTACCACCACCACCACTGTTACTTGTACTCGAGCTCATTGACCCCATTGGAGAAGAAGATGAAGATGAAGGTGAACAAGCTGAAATAGACAACCCACTTGATCCTACAGTATTTGGAACACCGGCACTCCCACCACTCAACTGGACCCCTTCCATAGCAGATACAAAACTGGAGATGGGTCTTGCTGCTGCAGCTGCCACACTAAAAAACGGTGTCGCATTAGCAGGTATTGCCCACAGTTGAGGCTGCTGAATGGACCCACCAACACCAAAGCTTCCTGTTAACCCCACACCTGATTGTGGCAACATAAATGTCCCCATAGGCCAAAGCGGTACCAACCCCTGTGCGTTGCTTCCAACACCTCCAAAATTACTCTGCAATGTTGCTGCTGCTAAACCTCCCGTTGTTGTAATTGTAGAAATTGGAGCTAAACCTGAAGACACAGAACTCTGTCCCTGTTGTTGCTGCTCATTCACATCTATAAATTCACTGTTTGACGGTCTCTTCCTCCTCTTCCTCGGCAAAGACTCATCACCATCGGGTCTAGCTGGAGAAGTTGTTGGGATTTTCAGGGTTCCGTTAACAGAAACAGCAATAGCAGGAATTGTGCCGGTACCTGTAGCTTCAATTATCGCCGGCTCCGCGTGCTGAAGAAGCCACCTTATAGTCTCGCCGTCTGATTTGTGCCCCAGCTCTCGTGTAAGCTGGAAAATCCTAGCCGCACATGTAGCAGGCATACGGATCCTACGGCCACGGCCTTCTACCTTTGTGTGGCGGTCCTTAGAGGGTCTTTTAGCGGAGACTAGGGAACGATTATTATTGGTGGAGGATTTTGATACCGAAAGAGGCACTTGTAAGAGGCTAATTGGTAGAGAATTGTTGTTGTTGCTGTAGTTATTGCTGCTGCTGTTATTATCTAATTCGTGGGCATCTGTATCTGTTAGCTCTTCTTCTTTAAGAAGAACAGTGGGTTTTGGGTCAGGAGGCTCCACCATAGATGTCTCTGAGGATGAGAAATTGGGGCTGATGCTTTGTTCTTGATCAATTTCTTCTATAGTGTGGTGATGGTGGAAATGATGATGATTAGAGTTCATTTTGACAATTAACAACCAATAACACAACGGAAACTGAAGATAAACAATTAAGCAAAAACTCTATCAAACCAAAAACAAAACAAAACCAGGAAAGCTGAGTTGACCGGGGTTTTGATTCTTCTTCTACGTGCTGTGAAGGATTAAAGAGATGGGGACAACAGAAGAAGCTAAAATAAAATAAAAATTATCGATCGAGAGAGAACAAACCCTAAAGAAAGAGAGAAAGAAAGAAAGAGAAAAAGGAGCCCCACTTTATCTTCCGCACAAGAAAGGGACCCTCACAAGGAAGCATTTATTTGTGGAATAAAGAACTCGTGGGCTCCTTGATTTTGACACGTAATCTCCCACCTTTTCATCAACAACTCTAATTTCAGAATGTTTTTCTTCTAAATTTAAGATTTTTTTTTAAGCCAACAAAATTTTAATAAGGTAAATTTTATCGAGCCTGTTATTTGTTTTAACCACAAAATAATAAACAAGCACCATTATAAAAAAAAAAAATAGCTTCTAAAAACTGAATTAAAAAATTTAAGTCAATGAGCTTGGGTCGTAAGATATTTATCGAAGATATTCACACACGGCGGTTCGAATTTGGTGGTGCCAAAAGGTTACAAGTTACAGTAGTTTCTGTCGACCAAAAAATAATAGTAGTACCGGTAGTTTCCATCGACCAAAAAATAATAGTAGTAGTAGTTTCTAGCTTTCTTTTATCTTTCTCACTTTTTTCTTTTCTCCAAAGTAGATTTTGGCCATTTTCAGTCACCCATTGTCTTTTTTTTTTTTCTCTCCTTTTAGGTCTGTTTTGCTTTTAAATATATTCAAAGTTATAATCTTTAATTTTAATATGTTTTTCTTAGTTTTTTACTAGATTTTTAGATCTAGTTTGATTCTATATATATTTTTTTTAATTTTTACAATTTAATTTGTTCAATGTGTATCAAATCGGTAAATTATAACTATTCGAAGGTAGGATATTCAAGAAAATTATAAACTTTGGTTATGACTCTTTCGTCACATCAAAAAAGATGTTGATCATTAAAACTTTTTTAGTATTTTACTATTTAGATTTATGTTATTTTTATACTTTTAAATAAATGATATAATTGTTTATCTAGTTTCAGATTGAGTCATGTATTATATCTGTTAATTTTGTATGTAATTTTTCATTAATGAATAAAATTTATTTTTTAAAAAAATAAAAAATTTTATTTTCATTTAAAAAATATTTTAACTTCAAGTTTAAATTATTTTTGTGATACTGTTCAAATCATTCGAATTAATTAGTTATAAATAAATTCTCCATACGAGTCGCTAAAAAAATTAAATAAAATAACTTTAATTAAAGAAAAATGGCTCTAAATTTTAAATTTAAGTACTCTCTCTCTCTCTCACAACAACAAGATCCAAATACAACAGTACTGAATTGGGGTTTTTGAGAAGCCCATATGGACACAAAGCCTGTGTTCTGTCCGGCCATCAACAGAGCCAGGGGCCACTCCAAGTTCACAGCTCGGCAACGTTGGCCTCAAAGCGGAGCATGTCTGGCATACGCCGCGGACCGCAACTCTGTGGAGCATAAAATTGGAGTATTTTGCAAGCTTGGAATAATTTCATATGGAAGAAGAATAGAAATCCCTCGATCGCATCAGATTGCAATCCATAGTACTGCAATGGAAGTCCTTAAACAGTAACGGAAACATCCACAAGAAGCATACGAGGGGAGAGCGAGACAGCCAGCTGGCAGAAGCCTACCAGAAGTTGGCTAAAATGCGACACTGATGCTGCAATATTTCTTCAACACAGCACGATAGACAGTGGGTGGACGGGTGATGAGCAATTATGCTGCTGATGCTTGACAGCTAGTTAAAAGAACTGAGGGTAGGGTGCATCCCTTAGCACTTTAAATTTGTCCCAATTGGGTCTCATTGTAGAAGACTGTCAAGCTATAATAGCAGAGATAGGGTTGGTTCGTGTTTACTTTGCTTCGTAGGTCTGCGGAACAGACTGCCCACACTTTGGAAGAGCAAAGCATCTGTTTTTTCTGTCGGATCATATGAATGGAGGGGCACTCGTCTGAAACAGAAAACTATAATCACAAATTTGCGTTTGAAAATGTAGATTGTTATGCATTTGGCATTCAGAAACTAGTTAAGCTAGATATCTCTCATCAGTAAGTTCGTTTAGATTTCCGTGGCAAGAATTACAGCTCTTTTGGTTGTGTTGTGATTGTGAAGAAGTCGTGTCTCGGATCGGATCGAAGAGACCTGGACTTTTCTCTCTCGCTTTCTTCCTTTTTGTCTCGTAACCGCGAGTAATGCAATATCAAGCCGGGAGGTTGAGTTGGCCCATTATATGTTAGACCTAGCCCAACCGCAAAACGTGATTTATTTATTTATAGTGACATGTGGTGATTATTGTGGGCGTGCTCGCAGGGTGTTTGATGAAATGCCTGGTACCTCCCCCCCCTTTTTTTTTTTTTTTTTTTTTTTTTGAGAAAATGCCTGGTCCCTCCTTGGACCAGTATTTTAGTGGCATAAATGGATTAAACGCGCCAAGGAAAACAAGCTGGGTTGAAACTGTGCGGTGTATCGCTCTCCTCATTTATGTTCTACTGTTTTCTGCCTTGTCCATGGTTTTTAGTTTTGTCATTGTTCCTGGTGTAAAGTTTGACAAGTTATTAAAGCCAGTCAGGTTTCATAATTCTGGACAGCAGTGCTCAGGCTGATTTCTCTCTTTCTCTTTTTCCATGCAGAGGGCTTGGCATTACTGTTTCTCTCAAAAGTTAAAAATGATTGTACTGGGAACATTGTAGCTCTGGCGACTACTTCTAAAAGATGTATATGGTGATTTTCTTGTATATTTTGAATTGAAGTTGCTACCGAGTGTGTGACTGGTAATCCACTTGCTTTCACCTGTTAAATGCAATTTGGTATCCTTTATTATAATCCTAAAATCTTATTAAATTATCTGGAAGATTTTTGAGAAATTCATAACTAAACCTAAAGGTTTGCTCTTTTTGTATGCATTTGTGCTGTTATGGAAGCTTTTGAAGGGAAAGTCTTGGGAAAAAAAACACTAAAAAACAATTGAAACAGTTTGCTGTGAATTGTTGTTTTACAAATTATTGGTGGATGGGTAATGTTATAATTGAAATTGGATTCTTCGGCAAAATGCCTTGTTGATCGCATTGGTGATAATTTGGTTGTTATCCATTACTTGATGAAAGAGAGAGCATCAGTGCATCAAGTTTTCAGGCGGATAATCCATTTGGAACTAAGGATAACTCGCTAGTGGAAGTGAACTAAGGATATTTCAGTTAGAATGTAGCACCGAAAATAAAACAGACGAGAGTGCTAGATGAGCCAGGAGGTATCTTCACATTCACATCGATGTAGGGTATGCTACTGAACTGGCAAAATTTTGAAATAGTTTATAGAGAAGTTCATGAATTGTATGCATGAATCTGAATTTACTAATCTGAAAGAACAATCAGAAACTTACAGCTTTTTTGGTTTGGCGATTCCTTTTTTTATACAATGAACTTAATAGTAGAAATGTTGAAAAAACAATTTTATCATTAGACTTCGATAGTTTTTTGATTTAGGGCTGTATATCTCCATTTGGCCTTCTCAACAAAGTCTGCATCCAGGAACTGAGCAATGAAAGTCCAAAGCCTGTAAGCATCCTCAAAATTTGCCAGGAACCCAAGTGCAACGGTAACAACTGTTATTCCCAGATTGGCTTTTCCTTTCCTCTTTACTCCACTTGCTCTTCTTTCGAGAACTGCTGCTATTTCTTCTTCATATTTTTCTGAGAATGAGATATGATGGAGGAATCCGTAGCTGAGAGATATGTTGCTTCGATCAGCTAGTTTTTGGACAAGAGGAGCATCTATCTTTTCTCCTTTCCAATCAAACACATTGAATGCCAATGCAGGTCCCCGATCAAATCTTATTTTGGGTCCATATATTCTTATGAGAGGTCTTTCTTCAGAGTTTGGATGCTTCAGCTTCATCAGAGCACTCACTAGCCAATTTATTAGGCACCTTGCTCTGTTGCTGATCTGAGTCAAACCCAATAAATCAACCTGATCCAATCCCCTGCATTCAATCTCCATGATCCCATTTGCACTGCTATTTGTGATTTTTTGTTGGATTACTGCTGTAGGTTTTCCTAATGTGTTATCTTCTGACGTTTCTGATTCCTTCTCATTTGCAGCTGTTTGTATAGTTTGAAGTTCCGAGACTGAAGTTTCTAATATTTCGTGTTCTGCGGCTGTTCCTGCAGTTTCATGCTCTAGAGTTTCTGGTACATTCTGTTCTCTTGTTACTTCTATTTGGGGCTCAGAGGTTTCTCCTTGTTCCAATTTTCCAGAATGCAATTTTGAGATGGGTATTGGACCTGAAAAAGAGTTTGATGTATCTAACTCATCTTCGTCTATTTCAAATTTAGATGTGTGCTCTGTTTCTGCATCAGTACCAGTAAATTCATCTAGGAACCAAAACAGCTTCTTTGCAGGGATGAGACTTACCATTCCAGCACCAGTGGAGTCTTCCAAGAGTGGAACAGTAGATTTTTTGACAAACAGACATCCAAATCCAGACGGGTTTTCCCCAAAAATTTTGTAGAAAGAACAAATCAGAAAGTCTGGGCGAATAAGGGAGAGGCCAAAGCTGTCCATGTCTTTTGGCCCCAATGCACAAGCGTCAATCAAGATATGCCAACCATTCTCTTGGGCTATGTTCATCCATAAGTACGGATATCTGGCTCCTGTCACTCTAGAATGAAGTGGGAAGACAAATAGCCCCCTCTTCTTTTTCTTTTTCCTTTTCCTTATAATCGCCTGCTTCAATTTTACTGAATTAATCCTCAGCCTAGGCCATGAGAACTCTGCTGACATGACTTGGGCTCCTTTCTTCTCAGAACAGTGAGTCATGGTTTCCACTGCTTCACTCTCATAGTCATAAACTGTCAGAAGCTTCTGACTAGACTGGAATGGATAAGATTCTGCTACAAGTTTGAAAGCTGATGTTCTGTTTGCAGTGAAAACCATACTGTACTCATTTTCAGACAGATTGAGAAAACTCATAATCCTTTTCCTTATTGCAGATTCTAATTCTGATTCTTGGCCACCATGAAGTAGCTGTGTCTTCAAATTCCCTGTCTTATAGGACACGCTGAAGAAGGGAAAATGCGAAGTTTTAGGAGGTGAATGAAGTGGCGGAGAAGAAGAAGATGAGACAATCTGCTTACTGCAGTCATGATTTTGTAGCTGGGCATAGGAGAAGAGGCCTATGCCTATATAATCAAGGCAGGTATGGTGGGAACGAGAGAGATGATAGTATTCTTGGGCTCGGATTTGGTCGATTGGATAGCTATCCGAGTATTTTTTGTAAGCCTTACTGAATTCACTAAATGATTCCTGCAAAGATGGGAGAGATTCAGGATTTGTAAATTGGGTGTTTGGGAAGATAGAGGAAGTAGCTGTTGCAGCAAAGTCTCGGCGAGATGTTGATGCTGTGCTTCTATCTGTGCCTTGTTTTTTCTGGGTTTCAGGAAAGCCAAGGCTATGTCTTGGGCAGCAGCCATGAAGGCATACTAGGGAGGCTTCTTTTCGGCAAGGTGACTGCATTTTTTTTCCTGCTCTTCTCTTGATAATGTTGATATTTATCGTTTGTTTCTGATCTTCGTCTGGTTTCTTGCTCCTTTTTTTTGAGTTTTTAAAAAAAATTTCCGCTAACAAGTTATGATGGTCAGCTTAGTGGTACAGAAGTTTGGCTTTGTGATAAACGTGATGGGGACGGGGTGCCTGCTAGTGTCTCCAGTGAAACTTTGAATAGGTCAAGATTATAAGGCTTTCTTTTTAAAAAAAAAAAAATATATATATATATATATATATGATTATGTGGTTTACCATGACTTTCATATTTCTCGAAGTTGACTTATTATTAAATATATTCACCAATATTTAGCACGAACCATCAATTGGCTACCTAATGGAATTAGCTCCACTAATGCATATTTACCCCAGCTATAAGTAAACATCATGTGTGCGGTGCCAAAGACTCTTTCTCTAAAGAAACAAATGTTTGCTACATGAACTTTTTGGAATAAGGTTATTCGAATATGGACACAACAAAATTTCAGGTATTCATGTGATAAACCATTGAGACTTTCTGGTACTGTAGGCGACATCCTACTAATGACTCTCTATAGCCTTCTGGTTGTTAAGGTGATGAGTCTAATCTTTCTGGTTGAAACACATGCGAAGTTCAAGTAGATATATTTTAGATACAGGTCATTTTTTATAGTGAAATCAATACTTTTCATTCAAGCATCAAGCCCACATAATTAATCGTATGTAGAAGAAACACAAAACATGGAATTAGTTGCATATGCTTTTTCGTTTATGAGAAACATCAATTTTGTTGGTCATGTCTGCAGTTTGTGCATCCTCAATCTCTGTTTCAAAAGAGCACCTAAGTGCTGTCCTCGCATTTCTCGGTAACCTCACTTCTTTGGAAGATAAGAGGCAGGATTGGAAAGCAACAATAGCAAGTGGAAGACACAACTAACTTTTACTTTTTCAAGCATTATTGATAATGACCAAGAAAAAAGGTTCTGTGAAATGCTTGTTATTTGCTTCAGGTTTAAGGCTTTGAATTTTGATGATTTCTAAGAAATGCAAGGCTCCAGTCCACTCCAGCGCATGTTGAGCATTGTCCACTTGTTGGATGCCATGTGTCCCTCTAATGATTATTAAGGTTGGCTTCATTAGACATTACTTGGTCCTATTCTCTTCTAAAAAGTGCTGTTATGCTTGTTTTGTACAAACTTGAAATGGACAGTTCGAATTTTCAATTTCAATTGGAAAAAAAACTATTCTTTCGAATGCTTTGTATTTTATTGTTGTTTTCTTTAAGACTTGGCAACGTTGAATATGGCCAAAACATGATTTTTGAAACCAAAAAGCCCTAATTTTGTCAAAAAAAGTGCAGATGGCCAACCATTGTTGGTCTTTCTTAAAAAAGAAAAATGCAATAAAGCATGGTGGCAAAAAGCCTATCATTAAGGGGGAAAAGTGCATGATAATGGCGATTCTCAATCTTTAGATTGAAACCTGCTCATTAAACAGAAGCATCTTCCTTGGTAGTAATATGGCAGTTTCAATTTCTAGAAACTGTCTAAGATTGTTCGTTAATATTGAAACACGTATCAAATAGCATATATGTTAGACTTTGTGATTATTAAGTAAACAAATTATAATGGCTTCCTCTGGGAATAAAATAGAGCAATTTATTAGCTATTTCTTGTTCTTTTCTGATGAAGCAGCCGCCTGCCTGCCTGCGTCGTAAGAGCCTGTCTAGTTGATAGTTGATGTATTTTAAAGAAAGAGTCTTCAGTCTTGCAGCAATAATACTACCATTAAGAAAAAAACTTAAATTAAAAAGGAGATGGCAGAGTGTTCCTTTCTAATTACCTCAGCATCCATTGGCAAGAACCCAAAAACATGCCAATTTTCACATACCATGATTATAATTAATAATAACTTCGTGAAACAAATGGAAATGGTTGTGCTTTCCGTTAATCTTCTAACTATTTTCTTTTATTTATTTATACGACCGTGGGGTCCTGATGCTCTTTTTTCAAGCTGTAATTTGATTGTAACATGTGGGAAAATGACAAATAAATAAATACATGAAAAATTACGCCGTGCATTTTTTTATCAAAATTTTTAAAAATACGATGATTTTTCTTTTCTTTTAATATCAATTTTTTTGTTTTCATAAACTTTTTTTTTATTTTTATTTTCAATTTTACATTGTTATTGTGTGTAGTTCTCTTCCCTTTCTTCTTCATCTTATTTCCTCATTCTCTTTATTTCTTATTCCAAACCTAACTCTAAAGATTACAAAATTTACAAAGTTAATCTCTTCAAGAAAAATTTTTATATGTCTTTATTGAAAGCTAGCAAACCCTCAAATTTTACAATTAAATTTTTATCTCAGTTCTTATAAAGTTCCATTTTTCTATTTTATTATTATTTTTGGTTGCTAATACTTAGTTTTCTATTTTGATAAGCTTTTTATTATGCGTAATTTGTTATTTTATTCGATTATTTCAGTGGTTGTTTTGGTTGTTTTCATTATTTTTTATTATTCTGGGTTTTTTTTTTAGTTAATATGGAGGTTCATAACCTATACATCAATGGACTACATCACAAGAGGCATTCTTTCCCTTTTTAAATTGACGATGATAAAATTAGACTCTTACACCTCAATATATCTTTTAATAAGAATTATCATTTGACTATTTTCTCACTAGCTATTTTATCACTTGACTACTTTATGATTAACTGTTTTAATTGCTTTTAGTACATGATACTGTAGTTTTAAAAGAAAAAAATCAACTTGGTTCCAAAAAAAAAATTCAACTGTATTTAAATTTTTTTAATTTTTTTAGTTATTTGTGAAAAAATCCATTTGCATTTTGCCAACGCCCGTAATTGAGCCTGAGTTTGGGCTTTAATATGCTTGTAAAGGGTTTTTAAGAAACAACTGTGTCCCTTAAGGCTTTTCACTTTTTTGAATAAAATAATGAAAAAGAAAAAAGAAAAAAAGAAAAATATTAATTTATTATTACTTTATTAATTTATTTTTCATTTTTTTTGTTAGATA
This sequence comes from Mallotus repandus, assembly GCA_949671775.1. Lineage (NCBI taxonomy): Eukaryota > Viridiplantae > Streptophyta > Magnoliopsida > Malpighiales > Euphorbiaceae > Mallotus > Mallotus repandus. The sequence continues at coordinate 8,347 of CATIWM010342925.1, read as the reverse complement.
ATGCAATGGAAAATAAATTTATTTTTCTTTTATATATACACTTACAATATTAATGTTATATAATATTTTTTCTCGAAGGATATATAATATTTTATTGTTACTTTTCAGAGTAGTTAGTAGTATAGTGGGAAAACCAAAACTACAAAGAGAAGCTAGAGAAAAGCCAAGTCCTGACTTGATCAAGTTCATTTTGTCACCAAATTGATGAGAAATAAAAATGTGAAATTATATATATATATATAAAACTGATTTTCCATTCACTAATTCAATAACTATTTGAATATGAGAAAATTACTTTCTTTCTTTTCCTTTTTTATTTTTCATTCCCAAATAAAAATTTTTTTTTTTGAACTACCGTTATCTAGAATTCACTAGATTCTAACTAATTCAGTTTGATCCGGATAAAACCATAAAAACGGTAAAAGTCTCCTTAATTACATTTGTAAATTAGTTAAAGAAACTGAATTATTAATTGTCAAAAGATTTTTACTATCCTTGTGATCTTGTGCAGACCGAACTGAAAAAAAAAAGAAATTGAATTTTTGTTATACTAGCTAAAAACATAATTTTCCATATACCTTTTTCTTCTAACACGAAATGTAGAGTTCCAAACATAAATTCAAGCTGCAAGGAAGAATCGCATTTAACCAACATCACTCGCAATTCAAGAGATCAACACTCTCCGAGTGGATTTATACATGTACCTTAAATTGCACTATCTATAAATGCCACAGTGCATATGATTAAACCTAATCTTGACAACAGCTAGAAAACTTAGCTTACCTTAAAGGAAGAGCAAGAAAAAGGACAATCAATAAGTCAATGATAATCACTGTATAGTGCATTAAGCCAAAGAAGTCACAGGGCAACTCTCCTTTGGCAGGTCATTGTGGATATAGAAAATTGCTGCTAATAACCCAGTTGCCTGCCAAGTAAGAGGTGCCCTACAACTGATTTGCCTTCAGAAGAAGAATTACTAGCTCGTTTTGCTTCATAATGCTTCTGGGTTGTCTTGGAATAGCTCCTTTAAGAGATTTATAAAAGCCTTGTGACTGATCTTGGCAAGGAGAGATGGAATAAACTATAGAAAAAGACGGCATATGCTTCACTGCTTGAGGATTATGCTATGGATATCCGTTGAAGATGTTTCCTTCGTTTTTGTTTGAGAGTGCCATTTCATGGTTGAAATCACTTTTTTTTTTTTTTTTGTGTGTCAAAATCTTGAGAAAATCTATCCAATAGTATGAGATTCTTTTCCATTCTGCCTTGTCCATGTTTTTTAGTTGGCAAGAAGAGGAAAAGAGCAGCTGGAAGGACTCAGGAGAGATGCTCCTTCATAATGCAGATAAAAAGATGTCGCCTTTGAACATCAATATATTCTCATGCAGGATTTTTTTTCTTTTCTTTTCTCTTGCTTTATATATATATATATTTCTTTGCTAAATTTGACTGATTGAGCCTTTTTCTGTATACGAAATTTAATTAATCTGCCATATTAATTAACCAGCAATTGATATTCCAACTTTAAGGGCAAGATAATTGGTTAGGAAAGGATGGAGAAGTGGTTTCAATTTGAGAAGGAAGTTGAGAATCATATGCTTATGGAAGACAGGAACATGCATTGAAGAAGGTTGAGTAAACAAACTATAAAAACTCCTTTTATGACATTAAATCATGAATTCAATTACTGACCAAGATAAAATTTTCCTATTAAGTTCAAACAACAAAAATCGGGCCACAGCTTGAAAAGTCGTAACCGCATGCTCCATGATGCGAGTTTCACTTACATGGTGATACTCTAGCGAAAGATGAACGGCAATTAAATTCAAAGCATAGAGTCACAAAACTAATAATTTAAGAGAGGCTATGGGTCAAGTTATAATTTTTTTTTTTAACATGGGTTATGAAAAATATAAGATAGAATATGTAGCTGTTAATTTTATTTTTTTTTTAATAGGAAGGTTAATTGGTATTTTTGGACAAAAGTGGCTATTCAATTATTTTTGTAACATTGAAGTTCATTTTTAATTGGTAGGTTCAAAAAAAAAAAAAATAATGTACTAATTAAGTGTGGTCTAATTCAAATTGGAGTTCTCACTGCCATTATTTATTAATATTGATGAAAATTTATTATTTTTATGGTAGTCAAAAATTTATAATTTTTCTAATGACTGCCTCTACTATATAGTGCAATTATAATCTATCACATTTAAGCTTTAATGTTGATAAAACACACCCACCTTCTATTGAAGCTAATAAAACTTGGCTTGATAGTTGAAGAATGTAATTTGATTAACTAGGGTAATTAGTGTTGTACTTGTAGATAAGGTTGAACATATAGTTCTTGTTTAATTGTACAAGTAATGTGCACCAGCAGCCCTATTAATGAAAGTGTGTGAGAGTTCAAGATAATTTTCTAGTTTTTTAATTTCTTGTTTCTTGGTTTTCACCACCCCAATACCTTCAGCATCTTATATCTATTCCTTCATATGTCTTTCCACAATAAAACCCAAAACAATCCCCGCAAAATGACTAACTCATTATCTATTCCTTCATTGTTAAGCTGTCTTGCCCTTTTCTATATTAAAAATACTTGGGTGGTCATCATGCTGTCTTGATCAATGAAGAAAGCGATTTCGCGGAGCTTGCTTTGTTGCTGGAAAATTAGGAGGTTACTTGGATGGAAAGGAAGATTGCTTTAAGGGAGAAAAAGAAGGAGCGGAGACTCATAGCAGCAAAGTTAAAACAAAGATCAGATGATGATATGACTCAAGAGGAGTATTGCAGTATCAGCAATAGAGCTCCAACGTCGACATTATAATTTATCTTGAAGCTCTAGAATCTCACAGCGTTTACTTGAAGTATCTGTCAAGATTAAAACTGGATATGCATTGAACACATTGTATGGTACGAATAGCTCGTATAAAATATATTTATAAGGTTATATATATATATATATATATATATATATATATATATGTTTGTAGTAGTTGCCCACTACCTAAATAGTTGTATCGCAGCCTGCAAAATTTACTTTTTTGCCCCCAGTAAGTAAAGTGCTTTTTTTTACCTCCAATATAGGGATCATCTAACTAGAGGAGGAGAGTTTTGATAAATTCACGCGAGCAGTGATCCAGCAATAGAAATCATTATCCTTTATGTAAAGTGTGACGGAAGTATTCAAGTCATGAACCAAACATATATCAATGTCCTATTTATAATTTGAAATGTTATTAAAATCACGGTATCAATGTTCAAAAAATACATTGTATAATTCCCATCTAAAATGCAAAATTATTCTTTTCTGTGTTTAATTAAACCAACAGTAATAATTTCCAAAAAAAAAAATAAACCAACTTGTTGCCCCTATTGAAAGTGCTAGAGTCATTTGAGCCTTACAACAACTTATGATATTAAGCTAGATATATGAAATGAAGAGAAAAAGAATTTCATCATACATATACCTGTCGCTTGATTAATAATAGCAGCCAGCCAAGATCAAGATTTAAGCACATATCATTTTAAGCCAAAGCAGTCACAGGGCAACTCTCCTTTGGAGCCCATTGGCATCAACTTGTTCTGATTATATGCATACAATTTCCATGATGTCGTTTGCCTGCCAAGCGAGAGATGCCCTATAATTGCTTCGCTTATGGTTGTAATCATGGAAGCTAGCCAGAGCTGCAACTGCTGGTGGAATTCGCAGATTTCCTGCGAGCTTTTTATAAAGATTTTGTTGGGAGCAGAGGATAGAATCAAACCCCTGAAGCGATGGCATATGCCATGGAGATCTTTTTTTTTTATTTTTTTTTTCTCATAATAAACACGAGAAAAATTCTTGGTCTCCGTTTGTCCGTTCTATGAAAGCCAAAAGGAGTAGTAGAAGAACTTCTGACGACAGGAGATGTTCCATCATGCATGCTTTGTGGAGGTCAATGAATAATAGCCTAATATATAGCTAGGCATGAACAATTAGTAAAAATGCTCAAAGCACATGCTCATGTCTCAACCAAGACTTGTTGGTCTTGGTGGTAAGCACCCACCATAGTGGTGCAATTGGTGAGGGTTCAAGCTCCACCAGCTACTGACATACTAATAATTATCTATGTTAAAAAAAAATACTCACATCTCAATTGGTGAGGGTTCTTGGCTTTTCGGTGTTTCTAACTTCAATTCAAGCAAGCATGGTGTTACAGTCTGCCCAATTTTGGCAAGCCAAGTAGGCCTATAGTGGTGCATATGGGTAGATTTGTGCCTAAAGCATGGGAGGAATGGGCTGTTGTATGCCTAGCCTAAGAAGTGTGCATAAGTGTGCAAGGGAATACTCTAAAAGGTGCTAGAAATTCGTAAAGAATGGCTAAGACTGTGTGTTACCAAGCCTTGTCAAGGAGCTGTCTAGAAGCTTCCCATGTGGGAGCTAGGAATGTTGTCCTTCTAGAAGTTTCCCTTGTTGTGCTGCCTATACAAGAAGACTCTACGTAACTTTAGAACCTTCCCATGCTCTTGTAAATAAAGTAGCTTGCTAGGGAAGTTTTGTACATAAGATGTTTGTAGAAATGTCTAAACCAATTAATTGTAGCCACATATTGAGGAGGTGAAAAATCTATATAAAGACCACCCTTCTCATTTGTAAAGACTGATGAAAAATTTAATAAAGCTATATACATTTGCAAACTCAAGTGCTCTTGACTCTACTCTACACTTGTCCTAGGCCCTTATTGCCTACATAGCACACCTAAAATCCACTCTAACTCACATCTAGGCTGACTTAGTTCAACTTCTCTCGCAAGTGTGACTAAGTGTTGTTGTTGCGTTCAAAACCCGCAAGCGCATGGATCGTGATTGTAGTATAAAGAGTTATCGTTCCTACGAAGACTGTATATTGAGTACCAATATTTTTAATTATATTCTCAGCTAGTAAATTAAATGAAAGCAAATCTTATAATTAAACAAACAAAATAATGTAAATTAAATTGTAATCAAATGATAAAAAGCTTAGCGCCTAGATTTTGTTTCACTATTCCAATCCGATCATGAACACATTAACAAACAAAAACACTGATTTCAGTTAAGGGTAATTATTCTAAAATACCTAAAGACTCTTCTCGAGTTCAATTAAGCATGTTAAGATTAAGATTTAACCTACTCTCATGATTAAGAAATTAATCCTAGCTCATTAAGCTCTTTAACAATTATTTTACCCCCGAAGAGCTCGCCTACTCTCGTGGTCAAGTGATCTAAGTCCTATGAGTCTTAAGCTAATAAATTCCCCTAACTCTCATTGGTGAATTTCACCCATAAACATGCAAACAAGCTAGCCAAGAATGAAAGCATAAATTAAGTACAACTTATAGAATTAACGAAAAATTAAATTAATAAATAAAAACTTATGTTCAATCACATCATGAATTAGTTACTCTTAACCTAAACCCTAAAAAGAGTTTAGCCACGCATAGTTGTGGCGAAGCACATAATCATAATTAAAGAGAATAAAGATGAAGAAGAATAAAATAAAACTCTTGATTCTTGCACAAATCCTCTCCAATCTCTGTTGAGCTCCTTGGTTGTTGCCTCTTGAATGCGGAATAATAATCTCTAAATACCTATCAACCTCCCTTTTATAGGCAAACCTGATAAGAAACCTTTTAGCCCTCTAATTCCTCTTCCTTTCTTGCTTAGGAAAAGTCTCCTTTTCTTTGACACACCCACCACACGATCGTGTGTAGTTGGTGCCACGTTAACCTTTTTCGGCATAGACTTTAGCACAACCATGCTTAAGTTTGGGTTAAGATTCCAGAAGGTTGCACAACCTACAATACGGCCATGCATAAAAAGGTGTTGCTTGTCCAAAACTTCTTCAATTCGAACAGAAAGATGCACCACCTGTAACACACCCGTGTGGCACCTATATGACATAAAACTTGAATTCTAGTAGTTGCACGGATAATAACACAGGCGTGCATCAAACCATGCTACCTTTAACATGATCTCTTTAAGTAAATCTTTGATTACCTTAGAGTCTTTAGTTAGGTTCCTAAAAGGAAAAAGAAAATATTTATCACCACTTGAATAAAATTCCTAATAGAGACATATTAAAGCCAAAAATAAATAAAATCTAAATAAAACTTCAAACCAAAATAATTCTTGTTTAGGCTTAATTTCTATCCAAATTCATTAAACATTGATCCAAAACTCATTAAAACTCAACTCAAATATATGTAAAGAATTATATGCATCAGTCGCGTCTAAGTTCGTGATAGGTGGTATCAGAGCAACGGTTTTATCCTAGGTACTGCTGGTTGAGTGTATTGAGCATGGCAAGCAAGGAAGGAGTTATTGCTACTACTTCGGTGGAAGAGCAACGCACTAAACAGACTCATGGGCATAAGGAGCAATGCTCATAGACCAAGCGAAACAAATCCAAGGCTCCAACACGCGAGCCCATGAAGACCCGAATTGCTGGTGTTGAGAAAGACCTAGCTAATGCAACTTCAACCATTGGTGAGCTCAGTGATTAGGTTGACAACCTCATCCATGACAATGCGTAGATCATTAAGGCTACCAAGGCCATGATCGAGGAACTTGGCAAAGCCTTTAGGGGAGAACTACGCTTCCTAAGTCAAGAGTTCGTTGATCTATGAAGGACCCTTCAAAATGAAATGAAATGAAAAAGCTTCGTAGCGAGATAGATGCCATTCATCGAGGTAGTCCACCCTCAATGAGCATTGTTGCCACTACTAGTTCTGCTGCTCCTCACAGTTTAAAGGTCCCCAAGCCTGCCATATACAATGGCACATGCAACACCACTATGGTAGAGAACTTCTTGTTTGGTCTTGAATAATACTTTGACGCGATGAACGTCACAAATGATTTTTTGAAGATTAGCAATATTGCAATCTTCTTGAGGGATGCTACTCAACTATGGTGGAGGAGAAAGCATACTGATAAAGAGAAGGGGCATGGCATAATCAACGCATGGGGGCAATTCAAGGTCGAACTCCGTAAGCAGTTTGTGCCCCACAATGCTAGTGATAAGGTACTAAGCAAGTAATGTAGATTGAGGCAGATCGATAGCATTTTTTAATACTTCAAGGAATTCACTACCTTGATATTGGAAGCCACCGATGTGCCTGACCATTAACTCTTCTTTGACTTCAAAGATGGGTTGAAGGATTGGGTTAAAATGGAGCTCGATCGGCGTGGAGTCCAATCCCTTGATAAGGCAATTGTTGCTATAGAGAACCTCAAGGACTACTCCACTCAAGACAATAGTAAGAAGTATAGCTCTTCTAAAAGTGGGGGAGACCAAAAGAGGGACTTTAATAAAAGCAAGGAGACTGGCTACCAAAAATCCCCTAGTAGCAACTCTAAGTACGAAAAAAGCTCCTCATCCAAAAATAAAGCTACTAACTCTAAGCCTCTCAAGCCATGCTTCATTTATGATGGGCCATATTGGGTGAGGGATTGTTCCAATCGAAAGGTGATAAATGCCATTATGGCAAAATTTAATAAAGAAAAGCCCCAAGATGAACCCCAAGCTGGCATGGGTTCTTTGCAACACTTGGGTGCTATTTCGAAGCTTCTCTCCCCTTCAGTCTTTAAGGAGATAGGCCTGCTATATGTTGACTCTTCCATTGAGGGCAAAACTGATTGCCCTATACTAGATACGGGTGCTACGTACAATTTCATGGATGTGCACGAGTCGAAACGCCTGGGCTTAAAGCTGTCCAAGGGAATTGGCACGATTAAGGCTGTCAACTTAGAGGCAAAGCCTATGCATGGCATTGCAGAAAGCATGAAAGCGTAAGTGGATGAATGGTAAGGTATACTAGACTTCACTATTATGCCCATGGACGATTTTAAAGTTGTGTTCGGTCTAGCATTCTTTTACAAGGCCATCTGTAAGCACCCAATTTCTGGATAACTAGAGCATGGATGCGACAGAGGACCCGATGATGAAAATAGACTGTGAAATTAGATTTATTGGATTTGATTTATCGGTTTTAAACTAAATTGTAAATTATTTTTAGGAAATATTATTTTTATTTTAATTATTATTATTATTAATTTTTTTATATATATTTAAAATAGATTTTTAAAAAAAATTAACTAATTTAAAAAAAAAAAAAAAAAAAAGACAAAATGATGAATGGGCCGTTTGGCCCATTCATCAAAAATTGGTAGGAAGATGGCCATATGGCCATCTTCCGTGTTTTCTTTTTCAATTCAATTTTTTTTTTTTTTTTTTTTTTTGGGGACAGATTTCCGACCGGAAATCTGTATTTCCGATCGGAAATACAGATTTCCGACCGGAAATCTGTATTTCTGGTCGGAAATTGAACCGAAC
>CATIWM010342917.1:0-14761 GCA_949671775.1 Mallotus repandus | reverse complement strand
AATCAAACAAAACTTAATTTGGAGTTTCCTAGTTCGAGATATACCAGAAATACCGAGACTAGTTCTTAAATCATGAACTCTGTAAACCTGGTTTATAAGCTAACTTTGAAATATTTCTGGGACTTATAGAAAATGAATTTTCAGCTGAAATTTGAATAATTATTCAATGTATATGTATAATGAATTTCTGTAAAATTTCACTTAATTTAGACAACTATAGAGTAATATATAAGCACCTGAACACAACCAGGTCACTATACACAAACAGAGTGAGCATTAAAATGTTTTATTTTATTAGTCTAACTTACTAACTGATTTTTCTTAACCTCAAAGATAAAAAGTTTTATATGACTCGTTAAAGTTTCTAAATCATCAAAGAACACTCAATTTAGAGCTCTATAACTCAAGTTATGATCATAATCCTTAGACTATCAAACCAGATATATAAAACCCGAAATCTGCACCATGGAAAACTAACTTAAAATCAACCAAAACACCAAAATTACTTACCAATTGAAGTAAAAAAGCCTTAAGGAAGATGATTAATGTTCTGAAATTGATTTAGATCTTCAAAATTGGCTTGGAAGAACCAACTTCTATAAGGAGAATCAAAAGAGCTATGTTTTTCCCTCTTTTCTTTTCTTTTTTCTTTCTTTCTTTCTTTCTTTCTTTTTTCTATATCTTCTCCTCCAGATGGAAGGAGATATACCCAAAAATATTAATTAAAAATTATGTAAAATACTCCTTTTAGTCCTTAATGAATTACTTAAGTTACCTATAAATCCTCAAGCTTTCAATTGTTCAATTAAGGACAATCATTTACTCCATTTGAGTCATTTCCTCTAAAACTATATCTATATATATATATACTAACTTATACTTAAGTTAAATTAATATATTGTATGTAAATGAAATGCATAATGAATGCAATTATACTTAAATTAAGGGTACGGATGTGATAGATCTAAGGCGAGATTAGACTCTCTTATTCTTAAAATTAGGAATGGCAGCCAAGAAAGCAAAGAGGGTTTCTCTAAGTGGAAACATTAGACAAAAAAAAGCCACACTCGAAGGGATAGAAAAAAGGAGAAGGCAGAAGGGAAGGAGAGAAAAACGTGAGCAAAGCATTCAAAAAAAAAAGGAGCAAAGGAAAGGCATGACTGAAAAATGCAGCAGAGGAGGAGGAAGAAGAGGTGTCTCTATTGAGTGAAAGAGAAATGAGATGAATAGGGCAACAAAAAGGAGAATTTACATTGGAACCAAGTAAAAATATGTTGTTTAAGTGTCTGACCAGGGGCATCAAAGGAAAAGCAAAAAAAATTCACCAAAATGGCAAGAGCAACGATGCCATTCTGCTCGCTGAACAGGGAGGCGAAATTCTTTTCCCAAAACAGTGTCGTTTTCTTCAAGAGTCACTGCACATCGTTTTGCTGAAGAAAAAATAGTGGCAATAGTGTGATGTCGCAGAAATAGAAGGGCGGAATCAAATGGCAAAATAAGCATGTAAGCGGTGGCAATTTTGAAATTACTGATGAAATCAAGGAGTGAATGTAATTGTTGAATGAACAATAAATTATTGTTTCATCTTTATATATATAAATAGATATAAATTGGGTTGTAAGCCCTTCAGAATACACAAAACCTAGCATATATATAATAGTAAAAATGAATACCTCTCCCAAAAATAATTAAAGAATATTTATAGATAAATTTTGGTTAGCTGTTGAATTGAAAAAAAAGGCATGACTCTTTGGAAGAGAGGGGTTGAGTCTTTTAAAGAAAAGACTTTTGTAGTTTTTTATTTTATCTGCAAAATAAAACCATCTACTGTATAAGAAAAACACATAAGAAAATAATTATTCTGCCCATATTTGATTAATAACTATTCTAACATTTTTTTTTCAAATTGGAGGTCATATGACCCTAGCATTGATGGCCTACACTGTTCTAACACTCTTTAGTTGTAACAGTTGTTTGTGTTGCATTTTATTTTTAAGTATAAAACAATCAAAAATAGATATCATTCATTTAGTCCTTCAATGTAAGTATGTGGGTAATATCTTTTTATGGATGAAAGGTGGTTTGTGTTTAATTTCTTTTGAAGTTGACAGGAAAAAAATTAGAATTTGTTGGTTTGATAATACTAAATAATTAGAAAAATTCTTACCTACACCTAGTTTATTGTACCCAATGGTTGGATATACAATACAAAAATAAGTGTCTTTTTTTCACTGGTCCAGTGTAAAGCATACATCATATGTGTCAAACATGCAACATTTTGGTGCAATAAGATGTGTGTAGGCAAGAATCTCCAAAATAATTATTGTAACGAGAGTAAATTTTGAAAAGAAAATTCAATTGTGTTTGATTTTTATTTGGTCGAATGCTCTATTTCACCCCTGAATTTTACCCTTTTGACCCATCACACCCCTTAATTTTTATTGTGACCAATAGCACATTTGAACTTTTATTTTGCACCAATTTAACACCTTAAATCAACATTTTTAATTGATTGAGCTTATGATATGCTAGAGTGTACAAGTGAGTGAAAATCACACGTCTTAGAGCAAGTAAACACAACTTTTTAATTGCGTGAAATCATGGAACTTTCTACACTTGAATCTTTGTTGGAAAAGAACTTGAAGTTGGCATCAAAACCATTCAAAAGAACTTGAAGTGATAAAAAAAACCATTCAAAAGAAAGAAATTTGTAGTTCCATCAAAGAAGAAGCAGTCAGCTTCTTGGAAGCATCGCAAAATGATTGTTTCTCTGGCTCATAATTCAACTTTGTGGATTCCAAAAATCATTGATGCATATAATTTTTCTCTATGTGATTTGCAGAGAGTTTTTGACATTTTCAAAGATGTGTTGATAGGATATTTTGAGAGTAAAAGGTCTTAAATAAAATCAGAATTTTTGAAAGAAGTGTTTCGAAGAAGGCCATGGATTGGTCACCATCTATTTGGTTTCCTTTTGGATAAGTATGGCAATGCAAAGTCAGAGTTTCACCGAGTTGACGCACTTGATCTAGTGATGGAAATATTAAAGTCAATGGTTTCTTCTAATGCCGATGAAAGCACCCGCAATGCATCAAAAAAAATCTTGAAAACCCAGCTACAAAAGCTTAGCTCTCTGGTAAAGGAATTGGTGATGCATATGCTAGAGAACAAATCAAGGCAAGCTGAAGTGAACACCATCTGATCTCATCAAAATAGCAGTAGACTAAAGAAAATATAAATAACATAAAAATTAACTTAGAAATCTTAAAAAAACAACGAAAATCTCTTCTTTAGCATTTCATCAAACAGGTGGTAAGCACAAATTCCACCATTGCATTCTCCATACATCTACCACCATATCATCATCATCATCCAATTAAATCTAAATAAATAATTAATCATATAAAAAAAGAGTTTAAACATGTTTCTTCTTGTGCTCTTCAATAACAAAGTGACCAAGCGACATCACCATTGCAGCAGCAAACTTCAAACAGGGAAGAAGTGAAGCAGCAAGAAGAAGCAAAGCGTATTGGCGAAGCACATGAAAATTGGCTTCAACGCCACTGTCACTGGAGGAGAAAAAAGAGAAGATCAACTTGAGTGGCGGTGAAGCTTGGGTAGGTAATAAGAGATGAAAGTTGAGAACGGAAGAAAAAAATTGCTAGGGTTAGAATTTAGTTTTTTTTTAATATTTAATTAATAAACGTGGCATTCTAATTTAATGCCACATTAGTTTTATTTTTTTATTTAGTATTTTAAATGCCATGTCAAAGCAGGTGCTTTTCACGCGCTATTTTTGTGTGTTGCAAGGGTGAAATGGGTCTAAAACTAAAGTTTAAAGGTTTGATAGGTCACAATAAAAGTTGAGGGATGTAATGGGTTAAAAGAGTAAAATTCAGGAATAAAATAGAACATTTGGCCATTTTTTTCTTGACAATGAACACAATCTTTTTTCTTCTTAGCACTTGTAATTTTATAACTCCCAAAATTGTTTTGCTTTTGGTCATGTAGAAGATAATTACTTGTATATTCAAATTCTAACAATTATCAAATTAAAAGGTAGTTATATTCTCAAAAAGTAATTTTTTTTAACAAAAATTTAATGGCTAAGGTTTATGGCATGATATGAGGAATTAGGAGGGGTTTGAGGATTGAATCCTACTATCTATCAGATACCTTGACCTTATGATATTTTTCATAACATTTAAAAGTTCGTAGTTTGATTTTACTTGCATTTTATTAACTTACTCAGTAATATTATTAAACATATATGATATACTATTAAAATAACATAACATTTTTAATAAGAAAATTATTCATTAAATAGTATAATATTCAATTGACTAAAATAATTTTTTTTTTTACCAAAGTTTTTTTTGGGGGGGAGACCCACAACCTTGCCCTCTGGCCAGGCTTCGGGGGCATTGACTAAAATAAATTCACAATTAATAAAAATAAGATATATTTTTATTTTATTAAGAATAAAAAGAAATATTTTTTAAAATAAATTTATAATATTTTAAAAATATCTAAATAGTTATCTTAATGGTAAATCACATGTAAAATATTTTTGATATTGAAAAGTATTATTATATCAAAATTTTATTATAAAATAATGATGATATTAGTTGATAGGGTATTAAAATATTAGAAAATAAAATCACATATCTTTAAATGTCACGAAAAATACCACAAATTTTTAAATAAAAATGCGTTTAATCAAAGGTTACTTTTTTTATATTTATACCATTTTTTTTTATTTTTCTATAGTTATTTCAATGATAAATAGTTGGATATTAAAATATCTAATTACATTTTAGTAGGTACAATTTATAAATTAAACGGTTACATGAAAATTCTTAATGAATTCACTAATCGAGTATTTACTCTATGATAATAGGACTCAGATGGGGTTTAATATAAACAAAAATAAAAATATAAGATTCAATATAGGCAAATAAGCCTTAGTTAGGGGTAAGATGGCGAGGCTATTGCCTCATCGAATGGGAGGCTTTGGGTTTGAAATTTCCCCTCCACACTTAAATGATTTATTTGCTGCTATATTATATTATTATTTGCTGCTATATTATATTTGGGTTTCTTTGAAATCCACTGAATTTTACAGGTTAATGAGTATGGTGGTTTACTTTGATCAAACAGGTTAAAATGTTGGCAAATAAAAATATTGGGGATTAAAATAAAACAAATAAAAGTACAGGGAGCAAATTTACATTTGTTATTTTCCAATGATGTTTGGGCTCGGCTCATGAAATGTCAAAATGGTCCAATACACTAAAAAGCGAACAAAACAGCGCCTAAATTGGCCTTCGCTCTATATAAAACGGCCTGTTTAGGGTTTTTCTAGCTAGCTTCACCACCCGAAACCTCTTCCTTACGCCGCCGGCAGTAACCCAGGAAACCATGTCTCTAGCTCAGATGTCCCAGTAACGTCTATCCTCTCTTAAACACTTATTAGATATTTAAAAGCAATCATTGTGGAGTTCCATTTTGAAAGATTTGATTTTTTTTTTTGGGTTTAGTTTGAAAAAGCTGAGAAAAGGGATTAAAGATTGGATCTTTAGTGTGTTTTCTTATGAAAGATTCGATCTTTCGCTTGTTTTGTTTGTAATTTTTGAAAATCATAACATAAAATTACATGATTCTTTGGTTTTGATACTTATAAAGAGTAGAAAAGGCAACAAATTAGAGTCTCTGGATTGCTTTGTTTACCAATAGCATTTTCAGTGCTGTACGTTGCCGATAAAGATTCATTAGGGTGCTGAGATTCTGGCGTTACCTTACTTTCTCTTGAGGCTTGTGCATTCAGATGTGCCCACATGCTTATATGCTTATATTAATGGCTACCCATGTGCATTTAGTTTGTAACTGTGAAGCTTTTGTAGTTTTTGTAGTTGGTATCGGTTTGATACTTGTGTTTGCTTTGATATGACTGAGCATTTGAGTTCCTGTTATAATTTGTATGTGTTGTTGGCCTTTGATGGATACAAATTTGTCCGTACCATCTGAAGATGTCTATCTTTTGATGTACACTAATGCTATGATTCTGAGGCCTTTTTATCAGTTCTTTAAAATCTTTAATTTTTTCCTTTTAGTTAAATGTTTGTAAAATTTTTCACTGTGAAAGGGTGGTGATGAATAAAGTTATACCATCAAACTATGAAAGCTTATGGAAGCTTATTGATGTCAATTAATCATTACTCTCTGAGCCCTTTGCTTCTGTGTATCAATTCTAATTTATTGATTAAAGTGTATTTTGGGATGTATAATTCTAGATTTTTGTTTCTCTTTGATGCTCTTTTGATTTAGATTTTGAATAAAATGAATTTATGAATAAAAGATGGTTCTTTGGTCTGTTTCACTTGCCAGTTTATATTATCAAACTACGAAAAATCTAAAGGGTGAGTGTGTTTATATGTTGTATTTTTAGTCTTTGTTTCCTTGTTTTGATGATGAATGTATATAAAGCTAGAGAAGGCAACAAAATAGAGTCTCTGAATTGCTTAGATCATAGCATTTTCAGTGCTGTACGTTGCCAATAGTGATATGTTTGGGTGCTGAAGTTCTGGCGTTTTCCTCTTTACTCCGAGGATTATGTAATATGGATTTGCCTACATTTATATATCTTTATGTTTACCTAATTGCATTTGTATTTCCTTTTGAAATTGAGAAATTTATGGGCTAGGCTATGCTAGTCTTATCTGTGCTATTGGGTTTGAAGTTTGTGTTTAGATGATATGACCTAGTAGTTGAGTTTCATGTATAACACATGCACGGCCCTTGATGAATGCAAAATTTGTCTGTACCATCTGAACATATTTATCTTTTGATTATTCTGAATATCTCAAACTTTTGAGGCATGGTATTCTTTTAAATCTTTGTTTTCTAAAAAAGATTTTTATCAGAATCGATGTGAAGGGCAGTGACGATGAAAATTATACCATCAAACTATGAAAGCTCATAAATGAGCTTGTTGATGCTTATTAATCATTACTCTCTGAGCCCTTTACTTGTATATATGGATTTCATTTTGTTGTTTCTATATTTGTATCAAAATTGTTTTCTAGAAAAATTGAAAAAAGGCAACAAATTAGAGTCTCTGGATTGCTTTGATCACTAATTGCATTTTCAGTGCTGTACGTTGCCAATAACAATTTCTTAGGGTGCTGAGATTCTGGCATTCTCTTCACTTTTTGAGGCTTATGCATTCAGATGTGCCCACATTGCCACACGCTTATATTTAAGTGCACCATGCATTTCTTGCTTATTTAATTTGAAAGATTTCAAAAGATTTAAGGCCATATAGTTTTGGTTTTACACTTAAAAGGCTATTTTTTAAGTTAGATTTATCTGATATGAGTGAGAATTTAGTAGCAGTCGTTTGATGGATGAAGGCCATATCTATTCTTATGTGTTCTATTGTGGTGGCAATAGTTCTTGTAGTAGTAAACTGTATTTGCATCCTGTTTCTGGATTTTGATTCTGTGCTAAACTTCTGTCATTCTTTGTTCTTGTTACACATGTCTTTGGTGAATTTTACTCTCTGTACAGGACAGTTATAACCAAGAAAATTATGTTGATGGTGATGACCCTTTGCTAGCACTTTCTCCTCCCATGAAAAAAATTCAGACCCACAGCACCTGGGTTATCAGGGCAATCCAGCACCTGCACCTACAGATTAAATTTAGTCATTTAAGTTTGATGTTGCTAGTTGACTCTGATGGAGATCAGTTTGTGAGGTTCACTAATTTTTTACTTGTTAGGCCTTGGATTGGTGTATCTGTAATCTAGCAAGTAATTTTATTTGCAATTCCTTAGTTTTTAACCAATTTTTATCTTGTAATATACATACAAGGTGGTGTCTTAATTCATGTTGTTACAATCATTTTTGTTACCACTAAGACATCTTGTTCTTGGTGGTAAGCACCTACCAAAGTGGTGCAATTGGTGTGTGCTAAACTCCACTAGCTCTTTCTCTCTAACAAAAACTATACCAAAGTGGTGCAGTTGGCGTGTGTTTAAACTCCCTTAGCTTCCCTTTTACTCTAACAAAAACTAGCATGCTAAGGTAAAATATTTTCTAAAAAGAATATTTTTCTATATTTGGTTGCAATATTAAAAAATACAATAAATAGAGTGAGAATGCATTGAAAAAGAAATTAAAAAATATTTTTCTATCCTTAAAATGAAAAATTATTTTCTTTTGTTTTAAAATAATTATTCTTTGATTTATTTTTTTTAGACAATTTAAATACTGAAAAATAAAAAAATATATTTTTTAAAAGAATATTTTTCGTAAACAAATGGAGCTAAATACAAATTTTTTTAACAAATTATTTGTGACTTGTAAATCCCTAATTCAAGACTTTGGGTATTGATGTTTTATGAGATAATTTATAAAAAAAAATTATGTCTTTTTTTACTTCCGACTGGTTTGATCATTGATGATATAACTAAACTGTTATTATTATAACAAATAAATAAGAAGAAATCAATTCAAACAAGAAAAAATAAAACATGATGTTGAAATATTCACTTTTTATTGCTTACTAAAAATAAATAAATATTTTCTAAATATAACTTATTATTATTATTATAACAATAAATAAATGAGAGCATCAATTTAAACAACAAAGAAAAATACAAGGCATCGATTTGAAGTATTCAGTACTTAAATATAATTAAATTATTTTTTACATCATACAAAACATACAAACGATGATCAAATTAAATTTTCATACACTCAATAATCAATATAAAATTTCAAAAAATCAGTCTATTTTTCGATTCTCATAAATGGGCATTAATAAAAATAAATAAATGAGAAAAAAATAAATCAAGTCAAACAACAAAGAAAAATCGGAAGGCATCGTTGTTGAAATATTCAATTTTTATGGCTCAAATATATATAAATATTCTGTTATTTAGATATTCAGATAATTTCCTAACAACGTGGGCGACATACATCCTCGCGCAAGAATTAATCGTGTACAAGCAATTCTAGTGTAGCTCGACCGCACCTCCAATAGGTATATTCTCATAACTACGAATTTCAACCAATCATCAATTGCCACGTTTCAAGCACATCAAATATCAGCCGTCGACGATGACCAATCAAGCTAAAGACCTGTCTGTATAAAAATTGTGTCTTGAGGGTTTTTTGGAAAGCCTTAAGAAAACCTCTCTAGAGCTCTATATCTATTCGCTTCGCCGCCGTTAGTAACAAGCAAATCATCATCGAAAATGCCTCGCCGTAGCTCCGGAGGTCAGATGAATTTCTAGTTTCAGTACTGAGATCTGTTTATTTACTTAATTTGATATGTATTTTGTTTTCTATTAACCATTTTTGTTTTTGAATTTTCTGCTATAATTTTGGGGAAATTAGTTAAAGATGAGATCTTTGGTCTGTTTGATTAGTGGGTCTTCTTCCTTTTGCAAGTTTTGTTGCTTTATGGGCTTAGCTGCTGTGATTTCTTGTGATTTGAGTATTTGGGTTTCTTGTAGAAATGCTTGTTCTTTTGTTTTTGCTTCAGTTAGATTCTGGGATGTATGAAATTTCAACCAGCAGGAGTTTACTCGTTGGGATACGTCTCTGTTCCTGAAACTCCGGGACACAGTCCTGAAACGTTTCGGTGGTTTCTGCTAATTTGGAAACTCTCTTAAACAATTCAGTTTTGGGTGCTACTTAGGATTTATGGGTCTTGTCAATTTTTGCAGCTGGTGTCTTCCTCCTTCGTATTGTTGTTTGAGGCATTAACAATTTGCCAGCTAGCCACATTGTTTTACTAGTATTGTGTGCTTCTGTTGCGAGCCTTTTTTTTATATATTTTTGTTTGGTGTTTTGTGGGGCTTTGCAAGCCATTGATGGTTATGATTATACTTCTTTTGCAGGAAGATCTGCTCCTAGGCCTGCTGCTCGTCCTGCACCAGCACGCAGCCCACCACCACAACCAGGTACCATTTCTTTGCATAATCTTGCACATTTTAAGATTGTAAATATTTTGATGTGGATTTTTTCTTTCTGTAATTTGATTTGTGTTTCTTAAATATAGAGTTGATGTTGGACGTGTATTGCAGTTCCTTTCTTTAATGATGTTTTCATGTTTTGACGCAGCTAACCATGCTCCTCCTCCAGCCCCTGTCCAGAGTAGCGGTGGTGGTTCAATGCTTGGAAACATTGGTTCAACCATAGCTCAGGGTATGTGAAGGAGTTACTTGTTGATTATTGCTTAATGATATTTGACTTGAATCTAGCTCCAGCTCTATAACTTTTTTCTCTCTCTTGTGCCATAGGTATGGCTTTTGGAACTGGAAGTGCTGTGGCACATAGAGCAGTGGATGCTGTAATGGGTCCTCGCACAATTCAACATGAAACTGTGGTCTCTGAGGCTGCTGCTGCTGCCCCAGCTCCTGTTGCAAACAGTATGGGGGGTGCTGATGCATGCAGTATTCACTCAAAGGCATTCCAAGATGTATGCACATTTTCTCTCATTTGGTTACTTGATGATGAAAAAGTGAATCCATGTTTTTAATTGTGTGGTTTCTTGTGTTAGCTCCAAAATCTCTAGAACAGTTTATTTCTGAATTCCCCATCTTCCATCCCGTGCCTTCTCCACATCTTTGTTTTTCTGCATGATCTTTACTTCCCCTATTTGAATGTATTTATGTGCCTCATTTCTCATGGTTTCTTTGAATTGGAGTTTCTCACCATATTGTGCAACTAAATACTGATTTTTCTTTTATGTATCACGATGGGCTGGTGGTTTTTCTTTCATGAATTATTTCTCGATTTCATTTGTTTGTCTTTTTATTGGTTTTAGTACCCTTCTTCCACATTTTTCATACATACATATGTGTATGTATATATATATATATTCTATTGAATCTTCTAACCACATTACTTTTGCTTGTTCTATTGCAGTGCCTGAACAACTTTGGGAATGAAATTAGCAAGTGCCAGTTCTACATGGACATGTTGGCTGAGTGCAGGAAGAACTCAGGCTCTATGTTGAGTGCCTAAACGTTATATTCATTCTTTATGATGCTACAATTCAAACATTAGCTTGAAACACTACCCATTTTGTTTTATGCTTATGATGATGATAAAAGCATAGAGCTGTGTCCATCCATGGATTAACATTTCCGTGTCAATAATCTGTGGTGAAACTGCTGAACATGGACTTTCAAGTGTTATGAATCAGTCAGAGAAACTTCATTAACAATACAGTTTAAATAATCTAATGCTTCATCATGAGTGATGGTTATGGATGATGTGATTTTGATGCTTGCCTTATTGATTGATTGCTGATCCTTTTAGCATAATAGAATTTCAGGGTGTTGCTATTTTTGGGCTTGGTTTGGAAATACGTATTTGTACTTCGGTACATTGCTAGTTTTGTGCTGCTGGAGTCCAATCTAAGAATCTAAATTCAGCTTGAAGCTTGGTTCGTTTACTATTGAGCTGATATTGAGGTGAGTTTGAAGTAAGTATTACTGATACTATATTGCTCTTTTTTTTTTGAACGCTTGCAAGCATAACATTACGAATGGATCGAGAGAAATATAAGGGGAAGGAAAGAGAAATATGAGAAGAATTAGATTTTGTTACTTGGTTATTAAAAGTTTATAGAGGGGACAGATAATTAAAGAGGAATTATTGCCCTTCATTTCTTTTGTAGAAGGTGAAATTGATTACACTTCAAATTGGGGTGTAAAATATTTCAACTCCAAAATACATTGTAATTTAAAGTTTTATTTTCTTTTGAAACATTTTCCATTCTTTTTCCCTTATTAATCAATTTTAAGTTGTCAAACATGATAGTTTTTATTCCCTTCCCCTCATATCTTCTTTTTAGGAAAACCTTTCCTTCATTTTCTTCTGTAGTTGCCATGCATAGTTTTAAAGGGCAAGATATTAGGCAATTCAGCCAGATATTAACCACACATATTGGAGGTATTACATGTAGATGATTAGCTATCCATTCCTTTATCTTAAAAACAACCTTGTGCACTTCCTTGGATTGCGCAAGGACCTTGCTAATAAAGATGTAGCTTCCCATGCAGAAACTGAGAACATCGATCTTGAACATCGATCTTGAACATCAATAGCCTTCCTTTAATGGTTGACATATTGGACTCATGCTTGTAGTTGACATCACAGATGAAATTGATAAAACCTGGAAGAGGCACTTTCCAAATAGGTTCATGATCTATTATAGCCAAGAACTGATTCCCTAGTTGGCCTGATAGAGGATTGTTCATTTGTTGATTCCAGTAGTTTTTTGCTTTGCTTACCACTTTATTAGGATTCTGCTTCTTCCTTGTACAAAAGAGAGAAACAAGAACCTTTAGATATAGCCATGCAAGGCATCAAAAGCCATAGCATCCAAAAAAATCAAGAGCAAAAAGAAGCCATACAAAAAGATAATGAAAAAGAAATCTAAAATTAAGTATAACAAAACGAAAGAGATCAGATGGGTATATTGCCAGCCAAGGTGGCCAGCAACACCCCTTGAAGAGTCTAGAAAATTTTTCATCAGAGAAGAGAGGAAAGTGAAGTTAGAGAGAGAAAAGTTATAGTTGTTTTCTTGTCTAATTGTGTTAAAAGAGTATGGCCTATAATTTGGTCTCTTTTATTTTTTTAGACAATTATGATGGAACTTTGTTAAGCTATTTATTAATTTGACTAATTAATTATTATGATCAAACGATTTTTAGTTGGGAAAGTATAATAAGATATTTAATTATACTATTTTGGTGCATTAAAAAGTTATTTTCTATCAATATTAGCTTCTTGGCCTTAATGGTTAATGCTTAACTACTTAAGGTCAGTTCGGTAAACATAGTTTTTAGATTTTTTTTTTTTGGTTTTGGTATATTGTTTAAGTAATATGACTAATTAATTATTGTTCTTAGGCCTAATTATTTAAAAAATTCTTAACTTTACAAGTTTTAACAATTTTAACATATTTTCTTTGAACTTTTATTTAAAAAATTTAAACTTTACATATTTTAACAAATTTAATACATTCTTTTAAAATTCATAAAAGAAATTATAAAATTTACAACTTTTAACAATTTCAACATATTCTTTTAAAATTTTTGTCAAAAAAATTGTTAAAGCTACTTTATGATTTCTTCAGATAATTAGGCTGATATTAAAATATATTTGTTCAATCAATTTCTTCACATCTTATAAAATGTTGTAGTATTTAATGTTAACATGACACTATATTTCTTTTTTAATTAAAAAAAGAGAATTTAATGAGTTAGTAAAATTTTCTTCTTAAAATATACCCTTTTAAAATTAAAAAAAAAAATAGTATTTCTATTTGTTATAAATTTAGAATTACTTATATGTCATTGAAATGAATGTTTTAATTAAAAACATGTTAAAATTATTTCGAGGTGTAAAGTTTACAATCTTGAAGTGAAAAAGATATTCTCAGTGTTATGTAAACAACTGCAAACTTATGACAAATTAAAATATTATATTTTAGGGAGAATATTTTTGCTAAATCTTTAAATTATCTTTCTTTTCAAATTAAAAGGTGTTTGATGTTATATCGACATAACATTTTATCAGATACTAATATATTAATTAAAAAATATAGTTTAATATTAAAATAATTTTTTTTTAATAAATTTTTGAAAGAATATACTAAAATTAGTAAAAGCTGTAAAATTTGTGGTTTTTTTATAAATTTTAATAGAATATATTAAATTTGTTAAAATATGTAAATTAAAAAAAATTCAATAAAAGTTGAAAAAATATACTAAAATTTTTAAAATTTGTAAAGTTCTGAATGTTTTAAGCAATTAGGCTTTGTTCTTATAAAAATAAAAAATTGTAGTGATAAAATTAACATATTCTAATATATTTAATACATTAGTTTGTTTTATCAACTCAAACCAACAGGCATAATGGTGAAGCTATATAAATCATACAATATCATTGAAAGTAATAGATGATGTTTGAGTAGTTTAGTGCGTACTTCTCTTTAAAATATTAGTAGGTCAAAGATTTCATTATTATCTTCCCCTTTTCCCATTAAAAATTTTTTATTATAAGTAATTAGAGCACAAATCCCATGTTGATTTTGAAAGGGTAGATAAAATATTCATATAATTAAAATTACAAATTATGTAAATTTTAAAATATTTAAATTTAATTTGATTTGATAAATTATTCATATAATTATATTAAAATAAAATAAAAATACACATTAAGCTGAACTAGACTCACAAACTTATCGAGTCATTATTATATAGCTCGATCTCAATTTACTAATTAGTTCAATTAGCCATTTTGACTCAATTATACCCCTAATCCAACCAAATTCAAATGTGCAGTTTTTTTTTTCAACAATAAGAAGATCAAAGGGAGAGAGGGAATCGAATTCATAATCTCACCTTATCATGTCCATTATCTGAGCCACTAAATTACAAAGAAAGGACCTTATCATATCCATTATCTGAGCCACTAAATTACAAAGAAAGGACAATTCAAGTGTGCAGTTGGATCATGGCAGTTTGATTTAATTCAAAAACTGCTTGGTGGGGTTGGCTCAACTCCTCCATCACCTTTTAATTTTTTCTAAGGTGCCTTTTCCATTTTTTTCTTCAATCATAGAATAATAAGTCATTTAATCTTCTTCAATTTTATTTTAAGAATTTA
This sequence comes from Mallotus repandus, assembly GCA_949671775.1. Taxonomy (NCBI): domain Eukaryota; kingdom Viridiplantae; phylum Streptophyta; class Magnoliopsida; order Malpighiales; family Euphorbiaceae; genus Mallotus; species Mallotus repandus. The sequence continues at coordinate 66 of CATIWM010342917.1, read as the reverse complement.
ATTATTTTTTATTATTTTGATTAATTAATAAATAAAAATAAAAATCTTATATAAAATTCAAAGATT